>JAQIWU010001389.1:0-16804 GCA_034696445.1 Isotomiella minor
TCTTAGAGAGTCTTGCATCATTCTTTTAATCCAGTAGACTTTTTACAGTGAGCAAGCCTACCACATTACATTACATTACATCAATCCATTTATTCATCGCCTACACACACAAGACAACCTTGACTTTCTTCCAGATGCAATGTAGCTTACTTGTTGGATTAAAAATCGTGGAGCAATTCTACTTCTTTTTTACTGGTTTTCTTCATTCAATTCCTTTCCTCCTTGTGGCGTGGTGTGGCTTTGTGTAAGATGAGGGATAGGATATCACTACACAAAAGGCAATTTTTTATTACTTTATAATATCTTTGATGATTTGGATTGAATTGAAATGTGGGTAATGATGATGATGATGATGATAGACCAAGCCTGGGCTGAAGAATAAGAACTCATTATGCAATACTTTAGTTATTCTCTTTTTTACTTCCTCCAGCCAAATCACGTTTGAAGCCAGTCCCTACTGGATTGTGTTTTGTGTGATATCAAAAAAATCTCCAGCTTTGTGTGTGTAACATCAAACTTTATTACTTTTACCTTACTATTCTTCTTTCTTGGGGGAAATGGTCTAAGGTCTAGACTTTTATTTTCTTTCACTTTTTATAAAGCAAAAAACTCTTTATAAAGGGAAAAGAGGCATAGCGCAATATAAAGAAAGTGCGGGTGTCCGCAGGACAAGAGCCGGTACATATATCTGTTGATGATGATTATGATTGCATTCGTTATATATTATTTTGTTCATCCACAGTCCATATTTCATCTTTTTTTTTTGGTCCTTAGGCAATTTTTGTGAAATCCTATTTCCTCTTATCTCAAGAAGGCTTCTAAAAGTCTTTCAACAGGAACACACGCTTTGAGATGCGGAGTGGTTTGAGTTAAGACTCATTATTATTACCTCGTGGATGGATTTGAATTCTTAATTTAAGGGAAGACCGATCACGTCACGTGCATAAAAACTAATAAGTCAGAGAAAAGTAAAGTAACATGCAGGGAGCGAGAGAAGAAGAAGAAGAAGAAGCGTCTCTTCTGTTTTTTATACGATAATGAAGATTCTTCTTTTGAAGCTTTTTTAAGGAGAGAGAAAAGAAGAAGACGAGACGAATTTCAAAATCAAGCAAAAGTGCTAAGGGCTACTCATGATAATAACAAAACACATGGACATGATGATTATGATGAAGTAGAAGGTAAGCTTCATGAACCGTGAAATTTAAGGGTTCTATAATATAATGCTGGCCAACCAACCAACCGGTAATCAACGACAGGTGTTCTCCTTCCTTCTTCTCCTGTTTTTTTTATATTGGAAATGAATTTTTTTCTTTCGGTTTCTTATCCTTCATCCTGCGTCTTTTACTCCAGACTTGAGTCTAAAGTTAGAGACTCTAGGGTATAAAAAATAAATGTAACAAACCTTTCCAATTCCAACGAACAAGTTGTGCAGAACATACTTATTTATTGAGGATAGGATGAATGATGAAGCAGTGTGGATTTTTACAAAAAATCATTGATTGATGAAAAATAAAATAAAAGCAACAGGTTCAAGAGACAAAGGGAAAGGTCGATGGGGCAAGATGATACAGGGAGTGAGTAATTTGGCAATGGTAATGGCCTGGCAAAATGGGAAGAGGTCAAGCAGAATTTATGCTCAACGACCATGATGACCAATCCACTTTATAAGCAGAGATCACGATAATCGAATGATAACCTATTGCTCCCTTATTTTTGTAGTAAAAATGTCCTAGGTTGTGTCTTTGATGATAAAAAGAAGGTCATGGCTCTTTTTATGTACTCTTTTCCATCTTCAGGCCGGTATTAAATAATAATCGGGTTTACTACGTTATGCAAGATGGTTTCAAATGCAAATCAAAGTAGCTTTTAGTTTTGCAAATTCTTTTAATTCAACCTTTGGATGGAAAGGGACTTCGACCTCATAATGCATAAGGAAGAATTGGAAGCAACTTCAAATCTAAAATAAAATAAAATACGGGGATAAATTTTTATGTCGTTAGCAGAGCATAACACAGCATCTGAACTCAAGATATGAACAAAGACACTGGGGTAAAAGATCGTGAGATTGATTGGATTCATCCAATCTCATCACCGCCATCATCATCTGCATTTTATCTTCTACAGTCTCATAGAAAACGCATGCATCTGCTCAACAATGCATTAACTCTTTTCCTCTCAAAGGAAATTTTTATCTTTTAGGTTTTTTACGCATTTTAAAATTCTCAATTTTTAAAATTGGAGACCTCTTTTGCATATGGTGCATAGACGAATGCATGAGGTTCTCAGATTTGATGAATGACAATTTTTATAAAAGTGTGGATTTTTTAAGCTACTCCCTTCCCTTCGCTCACACAACACAACACACGTTCTCCAGATTTGAATATCAATGCTGCTTTTTCTAGCCATCCTCCATTCCCACTCCACGCTATCTGCAAGGGCCCATCAAAGCTCAATTTTTAAATTAACAAAAATTTTCTTTGAAAAAATCCATCTCCCCTCATTCATTTATTTTGTTGAATTTGGGCCGTCCTCTTTCACAGTTTATAACAAGCAGAAGCCTTTGCAGCTTTTAGCTTTATAAAAAATGTAAGGGATAAAAATGAAGAGAGTAGAGATTTCCAGGTGTGCCACTGCCATTATTATGCGACACGATGATGATGACTATTTGAGGAGATTGCGTAACATCATTCATTATCAATGCCCATCCAAACACAAAAAGTAATAAAAAGTAAACCATCAGTGAATAAACGTCCTCTAATTTTCTTCGAGCCATTTACAGCAACAAACTGCAATTTATTAAAATTCCTGCAAGTCAAACTTTTCGGCGACCAAGTTGCTAAAGAATTTTTTTCTCGAAAGAAGTGAGCAATTGGAAGACCACCATTCCCCAAAAAATCCATTTGACCCAACTCTAAATTGTCTGTTGAATGAAACCCCCCGTCACAAAATTTTAGAATGACCTCGACCTCATCATCAACCACCCAAACATACGATACGAGTCAATTCTATGTCATCACCACCATCTTCAACCCTGCAGGCTACTCTAGCCGATACCTCCTCTACTCTGACTTTGCGGAACATATGAGGGACACTGGGGCTCAGCTCATTACTATCGAATGCATATTCCCTTCCCTGGGACAAACGACATTTGCAGTGACTAACCCTTCAAATCCAAATCATATTCAAGTTCGTTCAGAAGAAGTCTACTGGGTCAAAGAGAGTCTCATAAATCTGGCTTGGTCCAAGCTACCCCCAAATGCAAAATGGATAGCTTGGCTGGATGCAGACATCACATTTCACAAGAAAAATTGGATTGACCTCACCATCGAGGCGCTTATGAAGAACGTCGTCGTTCAAGTGTTTGACAAAGCCAACTTCCTCGGCCCCTTCCCGGAAGTAAAGATACTGAGAACGGACCACTCCTTCGGATACTCCGTCGTGCATAATAAAACCATCGATCAAAGGTACTATGACGAGTGGTACCCTCACCCAGGGTACGGTTGGGCGACCTCAGTGTCCGCCTTCAAGGCAATGGGAGGACTCCCGGAGCTGGACATAGTTGGCAGCGGTGATATGCACTTTGCCTACGCCCTCATCAACAAGACCGTCATGGAAGACGCTATGTACTCTGAGTACAAACGTACCATTCAAAAGAGTAGTACTCGAGCCTATGAAGCACTCTCAGCCCTTGCGGAGAGTCAAAAGATGAAGCCCGTTGGGTACGTCCCTGTGACCCTGAGTCACAATTGGCACGGATCCAGGGAGGACAGGCAGTACGTCGAGCGTTGGAAGATCCTCATCATCCACCAGTTTGACTTCAACAAAGACGTTGTCCGAGACACTAATGGACTCTTAAAACTGAGCTGTGTCGACCCAAAAAAGTCACAAATGCAACAAGACATGCTCCAATACTTCGCCCTGAGAAAGGAAGACAAGATGCAAGCCATCAGAGAAAGTTTCGAGGCTGAGAATGCCATCGGGATGAGGGGACGTCTTCTCCACAAGCTCAAGCTCAAGGCTAGTAACCCACCACAGACACCTAAAGTGACTAATTTGAGACGTGTCACAAGGATCCTTGAACGGCTCCCTCCCCCTCCACCCCCCTCCAGAAGCAGACGATCCAGAAGACATCGCAGTCGCAGTGTGCCCCAGCCGATTGATGGTGGATCAAACGCAAGCCCTGGCGGAGATTGTCCCAGTACCTATCCTGGTGACGCCTTCTACGAACTTGTGAACGTCTCCACGTGGTACTGACTGACCGGGTGAAAGCATCTCAAAAAGGAGAAAGCAGGATGTATTTGGTTTGGTGTACCTTTAACCTAAATTCTAGTCTGTCTTTTTACAACCCAAATCTAAAAGGCAATAAGACAACGTTGTAAAACTATAAAGTGTGTTTTTTGTGTCACTTTTTTGCATAGATTTGGAGGTTTTGGAAGGTTTCCAGAAGGGAGAAAGTTGAGACTGAAAAATTTGGTGTCTGAGGACTATTTGCATAGTCCCATGTGGTCTAGTGGCTAGGATAGTTGGCTCTCACCCAACAGGCCCGGGTTCGATTCCCGGCATGGGAAACCTTTTGCCACCACCACTAGACCACATGGGACTTCTGCTTTCACTTTTACTCCCAAAACTCCAACTTTCTCCAATGACTCAACTTTTACGGCCCAGGAATTCTTTGGAAAATGAAAATTGCATTCTTATGCGTGATAAAGAGAAATAATGACCTGGAAGTTATGAGCATATGCATGCGGTGGTGATAAGGTTTTGCTTGGTTGTCGGCATTCCATTTCCATTGTTGTCAGTTGATTTGTTGGACATGTTCAATGCTCTCTCGCAGGGTAATAACGTGAAGATGCGTAGTGGGCAAAGTCAAAGGATGGAACGGTACAGACCGATTAATTCACTAAAAGTGTGTCTAATTGATTACATTATGGGGTGAAGTACCGACAGGTAGAGAAATGTCTTTATTATTAAAGAATATTTCTTAGCTTACGTCATCTTTAACATAAACTAACCTGTTTAACCCTTGGATTGTTGGAAAAGCGAATGTAACAATTCCTTATACGCCGTTTCTCCCATGACACTCTCATCCCTGGGTGCCATGAAATTAACTAGCTTTGGGTGTACATCGTACCTTATTTTCCGTCCCTTACTGGCTTTAGTATCTACGGCTCGTTTAAGTTTAGTACGTAGTTTTTGAAGCTCCAACCACTGCCTGCTCAATTGGACAGGGTCATTAATATTGCTAGTCTTTCGATCAATTACTTCTTTGAGGAGTTGGTGATAAAAGTCGTCATCATCGAATATTTCAGGGTCGCGATTATTGGCACTCGTCGTTTCTTCAGCAGGGGCAGGGGTGTCATTGCGGCCAATGACGTTGTAAGAGTTACGTTTGATCTGAGTTCTTTTGAGTAGTCTTTCTTTGTCTGAGAGGATGTGGGATATTTGTTTCAAAACAGGGATTTGAGCCGATGATGAAGAATTTTTCCCTTTATATCTTCCAAAAGCCAGCTGGGTCTTGTCATTCCATTTTTGAATAGTTTCATCTCGATATGGGATGAATTTCTTGTATTGGGAGTCGATTTCCTTCTCATAGTCGGATAAAAGCATTTTTCTCTTGAGTTTTCGCACTTCAACAGCGACGGGAGGTTCCGACTTTGGTTTTTCTTCGTCGTCCTCTTCCGAGCTGGTAATTTCTTCGTCGTCGTCGTCTAAATTCTGTTTGCCCGTCTGACCGACTTTTTTCTTCATTTCTGGATCCTTTTGAACCAAGAGTTCCTACAAAAAACGAGAAAAATGTGAATCCAGAATCAAGGAGAAGGCGATTAATTTAATTACCTGTAAAGTCAGCAAATTGTCCACATAGTCCTGTAGCGCCGATGTGGCTTTAGACCTGGAAGCCTCCAGTTCACTATCGTCCGCTTCTTCCGATGCCGCCAGTAGTACTTTCCTCAAAGCCGCCCCTTGGGGGAGTCGGTTGACTTCCAGTAACATCTTTTGCATTTTTATACGCACTTCAGGCAGAGCATCCCAAATTCCTACAAGAGTCATTGATAATTAAAAGAACTCCAGAAATACACAGACGGAAGGACATACTTAATTGGTTTTGAACAGCAGCAGCCTTCTCGATTTCTCCTTCTTTGTCAACGCTTTTAAAAGTGTCCATTCTTGGGGTTTCATCATCGTCATCCTCTGAACCAGCCTCACTTCCGGCCTCGTCATCATCATCCATGTCACTAACATCCTCCTCGTCACTTTCTTCCTCTTCACTGCCAAGTTCAGGATCAGAAGAGCCCTCGTCAAGACCATCGTCAGCCAACTCTACGCCTGACTCCAAGCTCTCGTCCTCGTCATCATCATCATCATCCTCTTCTTCGAATATCTTCTTCCTAGACATTTTCGTCCCAACATAACGAGGATCTAGTTTGTCCAAAAGTGTCACATTTTTAACTCTCAACGAACTCTTCTTCAAAACTCGTGACGACGGTGCCCCCTCGTCGTCGTCCTCGTATGCCTCCACAACTTTCGCAGAGGTATCTGCAAAGTATTACAATTACAAGAGTGTCCAGTCAGTGGAAATTATTATAACTAAATTGACATTAATTACCACAATCCTCCTCGTCATCGTCTTCCGGAAAATCTGCCACCAGCAACTTTGCCATCTTGTCATTCACAGACGACCGACTTGGTTTGACCAAAGGTCGTCGTCCTTCCATCGATTTAAGTTTCCTTTTACTCGACATTTTTCACCAGCAATAATTAATTAATCTATTCAAGAGGAAAAAAGACAAAAGAACAGATAAAAAGAAATGCTGAACAAATCTCACACCGAAATTGAAAAACACGTGTGGCATTAAAAGAAATCAGCTGAGGACTCCGAATGTAATGACTCCGTGTCACTCTGCCCCCAAACGGTCTTTTCTGTGATATGTTTTTGTTGTTGTTTGGAATGTACATCTTATTTGGACGATGATAACCCTTGACCTGACCAATCCACTTCTCCATTCATCCATTCACTTATACCTAATGTTATACTGGATCCCATCCCAGCAAGAGTTCACTAAACACACACGTCAAAATGCTATATTATTTTTCCATTTCCGCATAAGAATCAGATCAGACATGAGTCAACATGTCCCTCCTATCTTCTTCAATGTCCTCGTGGGAGAAAGTCTTGGGCCTCCTTTTGCTGGGCTTGTCCCTGAGTCCCAACTCCATTGTCCAGGGGAGGTCAGACTTTGGGGAATACTGCGATAAATCAGTCCGATGTGATAGTGGAGCTTCGCTAACGTGTCAGAATGGGACGTGTGGGTGCCTGAAACCAGACTCTATGATTTTTGAGACCCGACGAGGACAATGTGTCGCTCTGGCTGGAGAAAGGTGTCGGTTTACCGTTGTGGAAGAGTATAGAAGCTGGCTGGAAGAGGTACCTATTTGAGACAATATTTGACGTTTATTACTATCTCTTTATGCAGGTCAATTGTGTCCAGAACGCCCAATGCGTGAGCCTGACTGGGGTTTGTTCCTGTGACTCTGGCTTTATTGAGTTGACGGATGGGACCTGCGTCCCCAAAAGGGAGTTTGGGGAGAGGTGCAACAATACGTTGCAATGTCGGTCGGATCGCTTTCTCCAATGTGTTGAAGGGGAGTGCAAGTGTGAGGTGGACACTTCCGTTTACAACTTTGCACAAATGCAATGTGTAGGTCTGGCAGATACGCCTTGTCTCAACGACCTTTGTACACACAACGCCATTTGTCGAGGGTACTATGGGAGTCATTCCGTGTCAAGTTATGAAGAGTATTCGGGAGAGGACACGAAATGCCTCTGCTCGTCAGGTAGGTATAAATAAATCCATACGGAGTGTAGTCGTATATCTGGACTTTTATTTTTTAGGGTTTTCCAAGTCCCTGGATGGTCTTTGTCAAGCGGGGCATGGAGCCTCTTGTGACTATACTGGGACCAAGTGCTTGGACAAGTTCCACTGTCGAGATGGACTCTGTGCCTGCAAATTCCCAGACCATCAAGTTTATGACGAAGTGTATCGGGAGTGCTACAGTCGTGTTGGAGGCCCCTGCACACCCAGCTCCATTTCTAAATCTGCAATGTACTGCAGTAAACCCGCCGTGTGTGCCAAAAGTGGAGCCTTTAGGTTCCAATGTTCATGTCCGGAGGGGATGGTGGAGAATGCGGAACGACGGTGTGAGCTTAGCTTTGGAAGAATATGTCAAGTTGACCATGGCCTGAAATGCGACCAATTGGCCCCCCTTCACTGCATTCAGGGGAAGTGTCAGTGTGCGGATGAGTTTAAGATTTTTGACGCTAGGTCTAAGAAATGTCGAGGTTTGGTAGGCTCAAGTTGTAATCATACTGACTTATTTGAACCCGTGTGTATTGATGGGGCTACGTGTAAGAGATTTAGGGGGTCCTCCATCCAAGGGAGGTGTGAATGCCTAGAAAATTATGAGGAAACGGGTAACCGAACTTGTGTTGAGGTGAATAAGAAAGATTGATTTATTAAAAGTTGTACAAAATAAAACCTAAAGTTAAACAAACCGATCTTCAACTATGACGCGGTAAGGTTTTGCACATCGAACGAACCCCAGTCCAGCATTGAAGTCTGGTTTTCCATAAGACCCATCATGCGTGAGTCGAAATTGCTGAAGAATCCCTGCAAGAAAAAGGAACAGCGTGTCCTTTGCCAAAGGTTCCCCTATGCATGCACGTCGTCCAACCAGGAAGGGGATCAAGGCGTCGTGCTTCTTGCAAGACGTTCCATCCGGACTTAGGAATCTTTCTGGGCGGAAATTCTCAGGGTCTCCCCAAATTTCCTTGTTGAAGTGGGAGGAATAAAGGTTCCCAATGAGCCAGGTTCCCTTTGGGATTGTGTAGCCGTGAAATTCTTTTGTCTCAATGGATGTGTGAAATGCTCCAAGTGGAGTGAAGGAGGACTTCCGAAGTACTTCGAAGATGGTGGATTCCAAGTAGGGCATCCTGGGAAAACGTTCAAAAATATGTTAGGAAAAAGATAATATATGGAATACGCGTTTGTTACTTTGGTCTGTCAGCAAGTGAAGGGAGTCTCGAGTTTCCCACAACTCTATCAATTTCTTCATGTAATTTTTGCTGTATTTCCAAATGTGTGGACAGGTATAGAATCGCCCAGGTCATTGTCTGGGAACTGGTCTCAGCACCAGCGTGGAAAAGGTCACCAACCACAGCATGTAGATTTTTGTACCCCAATTCGCCGTAAAAGCTTGAGTCTTTGTTCTCAGTATCCTTGCTCTCGAGGAGGTAGTTGTCAATGAAGTCCCTAAAAGAAATGAACATACGATTTTCAGATAAGCCCAAAAGATAATGAATGAGGTTACCTAATATGGTCAGGATTAAATGTGTCAATATGTTCCTTAATTGTCTTGCGGTACAAGACTCGAGTGTCTTCCATAGCCTTGGAAAAAGAGTTCCAACCACTCAATCTTGGGAAAACGTGTCGGATCCAAGGGGCAAAGAAAAGAAAAGGCCCCTTCTCTGTGGATTCTTTAACAGCCCTCATCGTTGCTTCCAACATGGCCTTTGGTCGAGGGTCATTTTGGGAGAATCTTGTTCCAGAAGTGATGGCCCAAAGGGAGTTGAGAACCGCAAGGTTGAGTTTTCCATGCATGTCAATTGACTTTCCGGCATTTTCCCTCAGCCACTCCACAACCTCTTTTACCTCTTCGTTTATCAAGCTCTCCATTGGATTCCTTCCAAAGCCAAAGTCTTTTAAATGTTTGAGAGTGAATCGTCGTTGAGCCTCCCATCTCTTCCCCTCTGCAACTATGATGCCGTAACTCCCTCCAGAAATCATTAGAAATAGATCGTTTTGAGGACGTCCAGAAAATGCAGGGTCGTTGAATACTTCTCTCATCAACTTGTGGTCATCGATGACGACTATGCTACAAAGCAAACTATGCATTTTTTGTCTTCATTATTTTTAACTTGTGACTTACTTTTCAAAGCCAATTTTGATACTAAAAATACTGCCATATTTCTTAGCCCAATCCTGTAGTGTCAAATGCAGTTCTGGGGAACACTGCAACACGTTGCCCACAATCGGCAGGCCTCGGGGTCCTAGATTAAGAAAAGTCTTGAATTGATCAAAGCCTCTCTCAATATGACATACCTGGGGGGTATTTGATGTTGGATTGACGAAGTCGCGTCCACACGAAAAGAGTTAAAATTATAACCAGGATGGCAATTAGAATTAGGGGGTCCATGATGATGATTCTGGAACTTTGAAATTGGAATGATGTTGCTGCTCAGAATGATGAGGCTGTATTAAAAGCTATTGTTGATGTAAACCAAAGTGAGAAAAGTGAGCAATGACTGTTGACTGTTATTGTAATAAAAGTAGCATGGATTTATTGCTTTATTTATCGGCGAATAGATTAGTGTCTTTTACGTTGTTATTAATTACAGTGCAAAATAATTTTCGACCGATTTTCCTCAACGAGCCTGTGATGAGACATGCAAAAGATAATTACCTACTCATGCAAGACTGGAAGACCTTGATGCATCTGGAAAATCAATTGCTGCATCTTAGTTGCTGCATAATGCTACCATTTTTTGTAGCGGAGCGTCGCTTGCAAAAAAAAGTTGGTGTTGATGGATGGAATGGTGCTCACATGTATTGGGGTGGTATGACTAATTGTTGCTATTTTACGATGCTTTTAGACTGTAAAGTAGTGATTCATGCTACAAAACAAAAGTTTGACTAAATTAAAGTGACTGGTCTCTGTTACAAACATAGCAAGCCTATGTTTATAACAGGACCTAGTCTATAAATTTAAATTAGGTTTTTGCACCTTCACTTTTTGGCGTCAGACACAAACAGACTCGTTAAATTGTTAAAAGAGCATGGATTCGACTCAAGTAGAACATTGATTGTTTTCTGGTTGCAAACAATGGGTCGTTGAGTGTACCTTGTCCCGGTGGCATTACTCACTCGACAAAAGAATCAAATCATGATTCAATTTGAAACGATTTGTTTGTATTGGTTCACACATTCTCAAACATTTTCACAGCGATGAGAGTATGCAATGCTTCGGCTGTAGCTCAGAGTGGCGAAATGAGAATGCAGGTCACGCTTTAAACTGGAGAATGTGGTGAAAGTACTCGTATAAAGGTGATAGATTCAACCACATTGAACGGATTAGGATTAATGAACTAAACGAAGGCCGTAAAATTGACGCAATGGCAATTGAAAATGGGCTCTTTTGCCTTAACTTAATTTTAGAAAGGGTTCCCAAATTTTTACCGTTTGATGATTTGTAGCGTGAGTTCAGGACTTTCTCCAAATCAAAAGCCTCCAACAATCAAGCAGGCAGGTAGGTACACACTAAATAAACGAACTAAAACTAAACTAACAAAACTGCCGAAAGTGTCTACCTCCTGCTGGTTCATTAACACTTTGCTTTCCCACTCAAAAACAAATAAAAGGAAAGGAGAAAACAGAGGTTTTAATCAACTCACAACTCTGAATGCCTCTGCTTTCACTTCCGCTAGGTTTTTGGAATGTTTTATGAATTCTGTTGAGTAAAATGAGGAAACCCCCTAGGATATTGTAGAGACGAAATACATATTGTGAAGACGAAAGTTGTCAGTGTTTTTGAGTGAGGAAAGCGGTTAACCAATCAAATCCAACATCATATAAAAATCGTTGTGAAATGACCAAAACATTAGTCGCAAAAATCATGTGATGAAATAAAATATGGTAATCAATCAGCTCAGTTGATTACTCAAAATGAGAGCCTGTTTTCGATGGGAGAAAATTCTAGAGAAAGTTGAAAGGATGGGAACCAGGGGAAAGTGTAAGCTTCTGTGCATGAGTCCCATAAAGCAAAGCAGCATCCTTTCTATGTTTTGGTCTATAAACATCTTTTGTTTTAAAGTTTCTTTTACTTTTTTAATTTTCCTGGGATTAGTAGCTTTCACTTGTAGTCCAGAAGAAGCAGGCAAGAAAAATTGTGGTTCAGACACAAGAAACTAAAGTGCTTGATATTGTAAAGTTCAGGACCAATAACTTTAATCCTCAGTAAGCCCACCAACTTAAAAGTATACTCGTGTCGTATATTTTGAAGTTCAGAGAGTAGTTAGCACGGTTAGGAATGTTTTTTGTAGCATAGTGGCTGAAAGTAATAGTAAATCCAAGGTTTACAGAACAGATAAGTTTTGCATCTACATCCATCTTCAAGGAAATATTGAAGGCTGGATTTAAAGAAAGTTTGTGCTTGGGTTTCAAGTAATTTAATCTCGAAATTAATAACAACGCTTTCCCTTTCTTTACAATCCTTCCTTGCCCTGTTCCATTATTAGTTCACAACAACGCTATAATGAAAACGTTAGTATAGAAGCTTTCCATTATTCCCATTTTTTATTTTTCTCTGCACATTTTCATTGTTTTCGCCCGCAGCAGCCATTCAAAAATGAATCCAGAATCTACAACAAAAATAAAAAACGTACGACTCTTGTTTTACGCCGTCGACGTTACTCTTGTTACAACCATTTTTGACATTTCGTCACTTGTCCTTAATTAATATGCGTGCATGTCCATTCAATTTAAATTACATGGGCTATCGGTTCTACCATCTTTACTGCATTTTTTGAGGTCAGGTCGTCCCACTCTCAGGAGGTGAAGACACTTATGGTTTACTACATCGTACTTGTTTTAGAGATTGGGCGATTGCGCCATGAGAAAAACTGAGCAACTTTACTTATGGCAAACAGACGTTTGGGTTTTCTCTCTACCTTCTCTCTTTCCCCATTCCTTCCATGAGTGTCTCAGACTTTCTCTCTGTTGTCTTTTGTCTTCCATTTGTGGAGAAAGTAGTATTCAGGGTCTGTTGCATTTTTGCGTTTGATTAAAGCAGTCCACTTCACGAATTGTCTTTTCCTAATTCATTTTTCGGGTAATCGAACCCGAAACATTGTTACTTTATCCAGTGAAATTGAAGTGAAAAATTGATAGGGATAATCATCAGCAGGATAAAAAGGTCACTTTTGTAAGGTAGGCATAAACTTTACTCATTTTTTCGAAAAAAATTATAAACATTGGCGACCATCATTTCCAATAAAGTAGAAAGTTAACATTTCCGGGAAAATAGTCACATCCTTAGATAGAGGATTTCCGCTATAACAGAAGTTAGAAGCATGTCATAGTCTAGTCTTATTTCCTCATTTTCCCCAACTGATTAAATTAACCTCCTATAAAAAGAAAGTTGGAAATGAAATGAAGATTAGTCTAATAAAATAAAACCGTTGAAGACAGTTACTTTTCAGTTCACATTTCCCCTGTCTCTTCTTCACCTTACTACATTGAGATATAACATAACACAGCATGGAACTCTGTTTTTAACCAAGCAATACGACTTCCCAACAACTTACTTTCTCCACTTCCACTTCCTTCGTAAAATCAAATAAGGTGGAGATTTGCATGACACTTTACCCAGTGAGACTTCCCTTCTTCTGGGCAAAAAAAAGTTAGAGGAGGAAGGAAAAGGCTGCGAGGTGAGGAAGTGATAAGCACTTCAGTCAAAATTGGAAAGTTTTTTTGTGTGAATGTGGTGAAAGTAAAGTGTGGAAGGGAAAGGGCCTCCTGAAGTAGGTAATAAGTAATAACAGTCTCGTCGGCAATAGAATCAAAAGTTATATATTTGGTTAGGGTGGTAAAGAAAGACGACACGACATGACACCACTACATTGGTTTGGTTTGGTTTGTGGGCCGGAAGTTAACTTTCGTAATTCCATTAAAACCATCAGGTGAAATTCGACACTTGGAAGGAACGAGCTCAAGCTTTGGAAGTTAGGAACTTTTTTTTTCCTTCTCGTCTTACACACAAAACAGTAGACTGCTTTCTCCTTTGTGGAGTCGTGTGTCAGAGTAGATAAGAGTTTGATGTGCATAAGAGTATCAGTAGCTACCTAATTTTTGCATGCACAATTTATACCCCTTCCTGTGGAGCTTAAAGAACTTATTGCACTTTGTACATTTCAGAACATCATGTCTGCCTCCCTCTTGTTGCTCCAGCTGCCACCCTACAATCATTCTGTCTCGGAGAGTTAATTAATTGAGGGACAACGCTGTGCACACTACACATAAATAACTTTCTCCAAAAGTAATAAAGCGCCACGCCAGTGTGATTAATGACTACATCAACCACAACTAAATGGACAAACGGAAAACCTGTGACACCCCCGTACAAACATAACAACAATCGTGGGAATTCGACTCGACCGTTTATCTTCCATTAACAGCTTCAAATTGACTTGTTGCCCCTAAAAAAGTTGAAAGTAACGTCAAACTATTTTTTTAAATCACGTCATCACAATGAGTCCGATCACATTTCTCCTTTTCCTTGGGATGTGCTCCTGTTCAGCGTAAGTGAAAGCATTTTGTTTCCATCTTCTATTATTAATAGTACTAGGAACTGTTGATCAGAGGTAGCATTGTGTTTCACTTTTGAGATGTAATCTATAAGCCACACAAGTGGAAGTAATGTGGCAATCTGTAGGTGGCAGGGACCAAACCGGACAAATACGTTATATGAAATGAAATGCATCCCTCTACCTCTCAAACTTGTGGACGCTTTATTAAAGAACTTTCTCCTCTGGGATAAAGGGATTCCCGTTGTTGTATGTCATTCGTAGAGTGCAATTCAATATTTTATACACTAAAATGAGTGAAGGCAATGACAAAGAAAGGCTTGTTGGTTGGCATAAACTTTCCCCAAGCCTGCATTGCATTACACGACACAGGGATGATATGATATGAGAGATTGTCTGTTAATCCGGTACATTTGTGATGAACCCTCTCTTTTGTAGTAAATCCTCTTCCACAATATTCCATTCTCGGGAGTCTAACTAAAGTGTCCATTGTACGACTCTTTACAATCCAGAGAGGCTTATTCGTCTTAAGTCCCTTTAAGACTTCAAATAAAGATTAGTAAGATATGTAGAACATGGAACATATGATTCTTCTCCTTATACTGGAAAAGCATCTAAAAGGAAGGATGTATGAGCAGAATAAACATGAGGTTGAGAAAGGAAGGGCAACGGACTGACTTGCTAGAGAGAAAGTAGCCTCATATGCATTTGCAAGTGGAGAAAGTGTCCACTTTCTCCAAAAGCGGAGACAGAACTGAAACAGACCCTTGTCATAAACATCTGTGCCACGTAGATAAATATCTACTTGCAACGTTTGTAAAATTGTCACTGGCTTCACTGTTATTCCCACCCTAAGAGTGTCCCACTTGTACATTTAATCCCTTTATACTTTCCCTCATATGAAGAGGTTTCAATGAGGATCTTGTGACCAAGCAAAAGCATCTTCTCTTCAATCTTATCTTGACGGTGTTTTCATTCTTCCCGTCTCAACTTCACTTCGAGCCTCAATCCTTTGTGGTCAACAGGGCGGAAAGTGAAAGCACTAAAGCCTATATTTATATTCTTTACAACACACATGGCATTTTTCCTAAGGGTTTATAGTTATGTAATTGAAATACGTCGTAACAGGTTATATAACATGAAAAGTATGAAAGAAAGAATCAAGATCCGGGAGGCATGCATGTGAAAAAAAGGACAAATCCTCGTTCTTAGTGAATGAAATGGAGAAAGCGTTCTTTTCGTTTTTGACAAGGCTCAGTCTGCAATCCAGACAAAGAACAAAACTGAGATGTTAAGAGTAATCCAAAAACAATTGACATTGGCAGTTTTTGTGTAGAATAAAAATGACATAAAATGAGTGGCATGCAATTAGTTTAGACAGACAGATGAAAGATCTGAAGTATTCGGATTAGTAAATTCCATCACCTTGACCTGGATCTCCTTTCAAAAGCTTTTACTTTTCTATATTCTAGTTAAAATGTTCCTTTCAGGTTTATACAGCCACCTGCAGAGTGAAAAGAAATGAAGGATTACAAGGTTATGCTACTTTGACGAGGAAAAAATTAACTTTTTTTGCAAACTTTTTGTTCCATCAGCCAAAAGCAAGTTGCCATTCAGCAGTTCATCTATAGTATTTTATTTAATTGGTCGAATATTTGTTCGACGTTAACACAAGTCGAACAAAGTATTTCCGACAGGAAAGTAAAAAAGATGAAGTACCTACTTCTTTGGTTGTAGTACTAGTCAAGAGCAAAACAACGACAATTCATGAATGACTAAAAAAGAGACGGGAATGTAGAGAGGTAGATACGTAGCTTGTACCAAAAGTCCGAAGCGTTATCTTATCTTTCATATCTCTTGAGCGGATGGATCGATTTTAATGAAACTTATGAGAGATAATACGACAGTAATAGGGATCAAGAAAATGTATACTACATTGTTAATCCACTTTCAGATTCTTATTCCTGGTCGCAAACATGAAGGACCCTGTTTTAGAGCAATTTTAGAGTAATTAAACATTACACCCTGACGGGCAAATCCGCCCCGGAAATAACCCGATCCTTAAAACACTCATTAGGTCACAATTCGTTCCACCCTATTACAGTAAGAAAATGGGTGAAAAGATTTCGTGAAGGTGAGACCGGGGTAGTGGAGCCACCTAGGTCAGGTCGCCCCAAAACTGCAAAAAACGCGCGTAATGTGGACAACGTTGGGACGTAATTGAGAAAGATAGAAGAGCTAGGATACGGGAAGTGACCAAAAAAATTGAAGTTGTCAGTGATGAGTGTGTGGCGTATTCTGACAGTGTCATTGGGACTAGTACTCAAATGTGAGAGATGGATACCTAAGATTCTCACTTCACCCCAGAGAGCGGCTAGGAAAAGGGCA
>JAQIWU010001390.1:0-16804 GCA_034696445.1 Isotomiella minor
TACAGGGTATAGAAACAGCATGCCATTGGGGTCAATGCAGGGTTGGACTAAACCTTGGGGGACGAACGTTTGGATCGGGATTCTGGTCAGCTTTCCCCTAGCAACTCTGGTCGCCCTGATGATCCGGTTACACTACAATGGTGGAAGAAATCAAGAAATGGGAAAACTCTTTGTGTCGGAGATGTTCTCCATATCGAGGCTGCTACTACGGCAGGATATTTCGGATGAGGTATCTACCACTAAAATCTATTCCGTACTTTTTTTGTCAATCATGTTTCTGCACATTGGGTTTGAGAATGAAATGACCATTGGTCTCATTGTTCCTACGAGGTATATCCCTGTTTCTTCGTTAAAAGAATTGCTAGATCACGGATACATCATCCATCATGTGCAAGCGTTTTCCGAGCACTTCCTTTTGTACGGAAACATATCTCAGGTGGAACAGCAGATTGCAGGTCCGTGGATAAGCCTGCTAGTTGACAACACTTTGGCGGAAACAGTCAAAGTTCATTTCCGCATCCTGTGGACAAATATGACGGCTACCAGGGACTGGTCCCACTACTTTCGACTGGAACTGCAGAACTTTTCCCTTTTTGTGGTGGAAGTGTCCAAAGAGGTTGGAGATATGGGGGCGGATGTTCTTACATATGTCAAATTCCAAGGAAGGATGAAATGTAACTTCCTTTCCTCTGCATGGCCATCGATGCAGTCTTATGCTGAAGGGGCTACAACCATGCTGGAAGACATATGGGGAACTCTTGGACGAATCAAAGAAACTGGGATACTGCAGGAGAGGGAAAAGTGGAGCTGGTGGCGAAAAGGGGATGCGGGAGGGAAAATACGAAGACGAATTCCGGAGCCGAATGTGTATCTAGCTATTGTACATCTTTCCCCTATATTCTTTCTAGTGATTGGAATACCACCACTTTTTGGAACCCTCTTACTTACCGCGGAATTTTATGTTTAGAGTTGGCAATGTTTTGTTGCTGATTTCAAGAAGGACAGGTACGAGATATAATAAATATTAGGTATAAAGTATCCAGTTACTCATGGCATTTTTCGTTTACACATCATTATTGTACGACTATGGTAACAGCCATGTACCATGACATTTGAAATGCGTAACCAAATGCACCGTGACATTATTTGAATTGTTTTGCAGGATATATGTTATACCAACATCAATTTACCGCGTCTGTACCAATATTATACGATTCTGATTTGTACACTGATTATTTCCACGTTGCCTTCCGCACAGCTGTACAATTGATTCGACGGACAAATAGAAGGGTGAGTACCACCTTAGCAATTCTAAAGCACACATTAGCGCAGAAAGGGCTACGGCAATACCACCCACTACGAAGAGTGTTCCAACACTTGAGTTCCTGAGACGCATCTGTTCCTCCTGCCTGACCCCTCGGTATGGTTTCGGTATGGCTCCAATTTGTTTCAGCATGGCGGCGGATGTATTGCGTAACTTCTCCTTCTTGGTTTCATGATTCTTGTAGGCAGCAGTGGAGTAGACCTTTTCCCAGACACCCATGGTTATCATCCTATTAATTGTGGGACGTACCTTCGAGTCCCCGAAAGTTTTAAAAGTAATGAACGCTTCCTTTTTGTCCACGGGATCTTCCATCAAATCACTCGTGTACCACCCATGATGCGGATAGGTCTTTTTCAAATGCTCAAAATATAGCTTGCCTCCTCCCCAGGGTTCATGGCTATAGAGGCAGGCAGACTTGCTACATGTCAGCAAATCTCGCTCAACCGCGCTCAGATACTCGTGCTCAGAATATGTTTGGGTAAGTTTGGCATGATCCTGCAGCATTCCTTGGAGTATGTGCAGAGGTATGAAGCGGACGTAGGGATTGAACAGACGGTACCCGAACCACCGGTCTGCAATTGACATTGTATTGTATTGGCTGTCAACGAGGAAATGCTGTGATATCGTACTCTGTATAAAGCTCCGGCCAGCGTAAACAATATCCTTATTAGTGTCACTGTTATATTGTTCGTAAAGCTTATAGTACTGATAGTGAGGGGTAATCCTGTCGTGATACTCATAAACAGCAAAACACTCTTGCCTGCGACCACTGATCACTTCCAAGCGATGTAATACGTCTTTCTTTGTTATTTTGCCATGACTGAACTTACTACGGACCACCTTTCGTTTGTCGCGCATGTCAAGCCTCAGATTGGACAGCCCAATGTCTTCAGGACAGCCCAAGTGATGGAAGGACGGATACTGTGTGGGAGAGGGTTCCGAATTCAAGGAATTTATGACTATCCCAATGTAAGCGCTGCTCAGTACCGTTGTGACCGCTAGCCACGCCATTATGGGAGGTTTGAACCACACCACGTTATGTCCCAAAGTTGGGTGGGCATTGGGTAGGGTTCCTCAATGAGACTTCCGAGAACAGCCATGAGAAATTCAGACAACTCAAACCTTGATCTGGTCCGTGCGCACATTGCCAATGCCTCGATTGTAGCCGTGAAGATGATCCCGCTCACTAGAATCCCTCACCATGCAGACAGTTGGTATGGAGCTGTGTACATTTCGTATCGAGCATTACTACGTGTTGTGTAACAGCTTAGGAACTGAGTCCTTGCGAATCCAAGAGAAATGGCGTCCGTCATCTTCAAATCATCGAAAGCATTCTCTGTGGGCCAGCCAGCCATGTCTGATTCAAACCCGATAGATGGACAATGACGCTCCTTCCTACCCCTCCTCCGTCTCCTTCGGAACTCTCCTCCGTCGTCAGATACACGTTGAATTGTCGGACCAAGATTGAGTTCACAAGGTCCCTGATTATTGGGTAAGCATTATCTCGATAAGATCTAGAATATAGTATAAAGGACTGTGGCAAAAAATTTGAAGCCTCAACGAGAAGTACTCTTGACGATAGAAGAAGGATGGAAAACACGGGTCGACCATACCTTGGGTTAAATGCTTCAATAAGCGACTCGCTCTCAACTCCCCCAGGCCAAGTACAGGGGTCTTTGGGGCTGGAGCCAAAGTGGAACATGGGATTACCACTGCAATCGTGTTGATTCGACGATGGTACATATTTCGATATGAGTATCCTCCTTCTGGATCGTTTAGGTTATACCGATGGTGAGGTAGTTTTATGTAACTCCACCAGAGTGAAATCCTTAATGTTTTGCCGTGTTCTTCTGCCCCAAAGGCAAACAGGAAAAAGGAGAACCTCGCATTTACAGTTTTTGTGTCGAAGGGAAGGAACGCGATCCCGACCATGAATCCAAACAAAATCGGTATGCGCATTTGAGTGTCTCTTGTCCTTTCTTTGGCTTTGGCACTCGCGCATCCTTCGCACAATTAATGGTTTCTCGAAAACCTGAGCCGACGATGACTGCAGTGATCGGTAATACACAATACTTTGGCAGCACCCTTCCTCTTCCCCATTGCTTGCCTTAAAAATATTGTGTAATAAAGGTGCGTCAGCTGTAATAAATTCAGGAATGGGATTCCCCATTTGAGAGCTGACTAGTGTCAGAGAAAGAAAGCAAGATGTAGATATAAGTTGTCTCATGCTGGTTTGGTGGACTACATAATCATTATCACCACCACTTCCAGAAGGGTCTCCTTGCCATGGAGGTATTGGAGATATGGAGCAGAAGGTTATAGGATTGGTCTGTAATCATGATAAGTGCACTTAACCTAATGACAGGCGTACTCAAATATCTGGCGCTTGTTTTGTTTGCGCCAACCAAATCTATGGAAAGGAATCCTTTTCGTAAAAAATGTGAAATGGGAATGTTGGATGAGTGAGGCAGTATAAAGCCATGTTCATTAGGCAGATAGATCTGTAGCGTAGAACAAAGTAAAGAAAAAGATATGTGATCACGCGCTGCGGACTGGACCTACATGTTGTGTGTGTGATGATGATGATGATATCCTCCGTTGCTCGCTTCACTCAGGCCCCAGTTCACAGAGGGGGCAACGTTTGGGGGCATAAATCAGGCATGCCTGTCGTATGGAGACTTACTTGGCAACTGGGTGGGATGATGATTTCTCTTTCGTAACGAATGACGGCCCATCTACTGACAAGGGAGACACATGTCCGAGTGTAATTCTCTTTAATCTTTTCGATATAAGATATGTTGTAGGGCATGGCGACAAAGTACCTATGGTTTTCTTGGTTTATCTGAATGGGGCCCTTAACTTACCAGGTGAAGGATTGTTTGAGTTTCCAAAGTGGATTTTCCCTATATTGCCCCCAGCAAGGAAAAGTGATTTTTCCCAATACCTTGTATTGAGAAATTTGGGGTTTTCGTCAACACCTTGCTATGTTGTGCTTTGGAATTTTCATGACATGACTTAGTCGAGTCCATGACTTGCTATTTAAAATAAGAACAAATTTTCAATATTTGTTCCCTCAAGTCCCCTGAAGGGTCCATTAATATAAACCAAGGGTATAAAGGGAACATGGTTACCAATCCTTGCATCATATATGAAATTGCTGGGAATCGCTCTCGGACACGTAGCAATGTTCTCTTGTAAGTAGCACCAATAATCGCCAACTATAATAAGCTTAATTCGACGAACCATTCTCTGGGCCAATTGTATTACTTCAAATGACCCAATTGAACGTAGTTCTCAGTGGTCAAACGTCCCTCATAGTTAACACATGTCATTACTGATCACTCCACTCGTATAAAAACGACAGCGAACTCACGTTTACTAAATTCGCGAATTAAATTAATGAACTAAGTTAGTAATATCTTTCTCATCACTCCTAAGCAATGTCTACCACAAGACGAAAAGTTAGTCCGTACAACACGATATGCAAACCCATCGTTTAGCACCTTTGGAGCCGAGTAACTGATTTGAAATAGAAACGTCTCTCCTCATGGCTATGCACTATGCCTCAAAACATCAGGGGCATCTTTCACCATTTTAACTCCTATTCTTGAAATTCTTCATTCAATGCCTGGCATGCACGGTGAAATGATGTTGTCGATACCAATACATTCTACAGAATATACTAGATAGTCACAGCATACACCTGGGGAAGACCAAATAACTGGGTGGAAATGTGCAAATTACCTAAAATTGCAAAATTAAACAACTTGGATGGGACCAACAAATAGCTAGTCAAACTCGGCGAGGCTGTTTCTTTTCAATTGATTTACACTGCTCCCTTTCCAACCTTCCCAAGTAGAAATTTCAGTATACGAGTGTTGAGAGACACGTTCCTGCAGTACCGTTGTACTACCCTACGCAGTGAAGAAGTGGTATTATTTAACACCATGAATAACGACGAAGGTACTACTACGTGCTGTTGCTGCATTCCAACCTGCATAGGAGTATGGATACTTGCGATTTTCAGCGGATTTGGGTTAGGATTAACATCGCCCTCTTGGTGCTGGGTTTTCTGGCTGCCATTGCTCTCCTCATTTGGCAATTGAGAGAGGACACGAAGTTACAATGGCTTCGTAGTAATAATCCTCACGGTAGTGCTACACGTTTACTACATCTGGGTTGTCCACAAATATCCTAACATCATTGACGGAAGTACGAATAGAAACCCCAAACAAAATGTTATGTCTCAGGCAGTTGAGTCTCACTGTCAATGATAATGAACACCAAGTGTGTTTATGATTGTTCGAGACTACTGACCAGACCAGATGCATCACATTATCTTCCGGAACAAATTGCTAACAAATAATCCTTTATGTAAAAGAAGTATGAAGCTATCTTCAGAAGGAATAGAGTTGTGTGACCAATGAAAAAGAGGTTTTTTCAGCAGCAAGAGGAAGAGAAAGAGAGAAGATCGTATTGGAAGCAGTTTGAGTTATGCCGGCAGGGGCATTGTAATGCTGCTGCTGATGATGCCTCCTTCCAAGTCAACGACTGCATTGCAATCTATAATGCATTGAGAGGGTGAAATGTCCCCCTTTCGTGTGAGACACTGTGACGTTTTTTCTTATTGTTTGAGGTGTCCTTTTCTTCATTAAATCAGTGACCTTCTTCTGTTTAAAAGAGAGTCGTGAAATGCATGCCTGAGAGGAGCAATATGTTGGCAGAAGGAACGGACGGATCGTCAGTCAAATGTTCAGCTGGTGGAATTGAAGTAAACGCATAAGCTATTGAAGATAGCTAATAAGCCGATGATACTCCACGCTCCCAAACGCAACAAGCATGAGTGGATTTGCTTACAAAACGGTTCACCATCATGGATTGAAGCAAGACTTAAATGTGAACTTGTTGTGTCTGCATAATCAAGGGTTTATCCCGTGTGTATTTCGAAGTCGTTTGAAATGCTTCATTAGAGGTTTTAAACATGCCCATAAGTTGACAACGATTGCCAGAGAGATGAGAACATTGTGAACGGTTGAGGCCTCCGCTGACCATGGTCGACGGGGAGAGAATGACTTTGAAAAGATACAAAGGAAGTGTTGGTAGCGTAATTACAAAGAGACACATTCTAGAGCAGTTATCGTTGTAGGATTCAGTGGTATCAGTGCGTCATGCCCATAATAATTCTAGAAATGAAATGAGACCGTCGCATACTACATGAATGGTGTGGAGACTTTTTTGTTACAAAGTGACAGATCGGTTAATCCAATTGTTCTCAAGTGGACAGAACCAAGGAAGTGTTATCGTTGAAGACAGCTACGTTTACTACTCGCTTAACATATGCAATAGTGCTGAGGGGCATACCGTCATAGGATATTCATACCGTTAATTTCTTCGTATGCGACTGTATCTGTCCCGTTGTTTACAGAAAACAGGTCTCACGAATGACAGGGCGAAAGTGCATCACAGTTGTTGATGTTATAAGATTTATGTTCAGCAAGCGCATAGTCAAATCAGAAGTTTGCCCACGAACGCTCCATGGGTCATATGGACATGGAGAAATGTCGCACACATGTTAGAAATTTAATTTGTGGTACACAGTAGGATGCTAAAACACAATAGCACGGAAGTATATAACGTCCATTCATAATTAGCAATGCGGTTAATCATGAATACCTTCACTCAGGAAATGAGAATTTACTGTAGAAATTGGATCATTTAAAGCTACTCAGTGGATCTAAGCAGGCCATAGGGAAAAAGACATGTCGGTTTTCAAATTGAGTAGCTTAACGATTTTGCTGCTTCTGGTGGTGCAACCATTCTCCGATCTAAAGTTTGGACTGTGTTTTGATAAGGATGCTGTGGCAACGGTGAGTTGTATACTTATCTATCATATGGAAGATACTTTAATAACTTTTTTTTATGGCATGGATTATTATTATAGGATCCTGTGTATGACAGAGTCTCTCGAAGCTGGTCCAGCACGCAAGTAGGAGTGGGCGACGGTATTGCGGGCACCATTCCTCCACTTGATCCAAAACCACGACCACCACCATCTCCACAACCATGCTGCGTCGGGAAAAAGTAGAAATTGGCAAAGATAATGCCACTAATTTGCTTGCATTGTAGTGTATGCATGCTAATCTATATTCAATTCATTGGCAATAACAAATATTGATTTGGACCTTAATTTGGTCCTTACCCAAACCCCTCCCGAGTTGCAAAGGACGGACAACAAGCTTCCAGTTTGAAAGCTCAGTGTGACGATAAAATAAATTGTGGCGAAAGTCAGCTTGTGCCAATAGTTAGCAGATGATGTGCTGCCTGTTCAACGAATATGATACCAGTTCATACAGACCATAGTCAATAGTTAATGGTTTGGACATTATGTAAGCTATTTCAAAAATTAGGCTTTTAGTCCGGTAGTTCTCCATTACTTTAACGATGCCGCACTATTATTATTCAGCAACACAGTTTCTGCATTTCCTCTGGAATATAGTGCATCATTAAAAGACGTTTATGGGATTGGATGATGTTGTGGAACTCGAGTGCATATTCATTCAATTCTTTCCAACTTCCTCCTTCTCCACTTGCATGCATGCAGCTCAAGCAGCAAAAAGCAGCAAAAGCAAGTCTTGAGACGCCCCTGGGCTGCATAATGCAGGCAAGAAGTGAGCGGAGTAGCCTCAGTTCAAGCAAAGCCACAAAAACTGATCCTACATAAACAAAGCCGGTCATACCCTGGAACCTTTTCGCATAAGTAGATAAGCAAGAAACGTGCATGGTTAAAAACAACATGATATGCCATTTCCATATGGTTCCTTGACAAGGATTCAATTTGTATTGGCAACAAGACTTTGGATGCAAACCGTCAAAAGTCTGGGTCGAATATTCGATTGATGGACATCTACTTTATTTCAACTTATTTAGCAAATGAGTGTCAGGTTTTTTCTTATAAAAGAGCGTTCTTTGACTTGTGCAATTATGTAATTTTGGTTCTTAAGTGCTTGGTGAATGAACACAAATTGGCAATACACCAAAGTTGCCAAAAAATGCCTTTCTTTTATTCTTTGTTTGTCTCTATGAAGAAAGTGTTTTGTTTTTTGGTAAAAACAAAGAATGTGAGATGCGTTCATTGCCTTTGTGACAGGTTGCCAAAGTGTTCGGAGCAAAGGACGGTTAGGTAAAGTATTTTAGGGAAAGAAATGTCACATCGGTTTTAAATGAGTGAGGTATAGGTGCCTAGGTTCAATGAACATTGTGACTTCAGAGTTTACTTAAAAGTTAATTACATAACTTTGAGTAATATCCAATCAATTCTTGGGATCCATGAATGAGAATAATCAATTATTGACAACATCCAGACTCTGTAATAAAATCATCATCAAACATCATTCCAAGTGTTATCAGCAGCAGGCACAGAAAGCATGCCATATAAAGCACAATCGCTTCACCTTTGAACTTGACATTGCCATTTGAATTTTTGCAATTCGGTAATGATTAGATATCTGTTAAGTGAGAGTCGGGTTACCAGTTTGCGAATATTCCCCATCCAAAACACAGATCAAGGACTGTAATGATATCAAATGAGCTTGTGGTTTCATTCAGCAACACCGATCTGAAAGCCCAAACTGAATCAATATCCTTTGCATGTAAAAAGGAATGCAAATGTATGCAAGGTAGATATAACGTGTTTAACAGATAAAAAACCATGCAATTGCCTGGAGGTTTAGACATATTCGTAATCGTATCATGACATTCGCTTCATGTTTTAAATGTTACATAAACTCAATTGAAAAGTTGTTGGCTTTCAGTTGTCATACGGCTTTGGCACAGTGCATCTCTACACACACTCTAAGCCATGTTCGTGCATTAGAACCTTTTTTGCACGTTACAATGATCTCTCACGTGTAGTTTAGCTTTTGCATTGCCAAAACCGGTCGTGGCCTGTAAATTTTGAATGGGAGGATTGTGTTGGCAGAATCCCATTGCTAAAAAACTTCCATGGTTACATCTAACGAAAACCTTGATAGATGTATACCCGACCAACCGGGTGCAAAAACCGAATAGACTAGAATCATATTGTGTTGGTCTGACAGTCAGTCGGTCGGAAGCAACAACATTCATTGTTCAAAATTTAATTGTGTAAATTATTATTGCGATCAAACCTCCTTCAAATGATGGAAGTCAAGAAGAGTCAATTTTTCTGTTTGGGCGTCCTGGCTGTGGCGTACTATTACAGAATCACATTCAGTCATCATTTACTGGATGATTCGCCAATTATATCCATTCGTCAAGGTGCCATTAGAGGACGAACGTTGTACTCGAGGTCGGGACAAAAGTTTTTTGGGTTTATGAACATCCCATACGCAAAGGCCCCGGTTGGAGAACTTCGATTCGAGGTACGTATGGGTCCAATTTGTGGTATTAGTCTTTCAGTAAGGATTGATATTGTAGAGTCCAGAACCTCCAGAAGTCTGGGAAGGAGTGCGAGACGCCTCACAGTACGGGGCAAGATGTGCTCAACTGAATTCCTTCATGGGAGTCGTAGAAGGAGTTGAAGACTGCCTAACCATCAATGTTTTCACACCTAGTCAAGTACCTTACAGCCTCTCCAAATGTGGATATATTATAAGCTCGTTTTTCATTATAGACTCTGGAGAAAAATGTGTCAAACCTGCCAGTCATTGTGTACTTTCACGGAGGATTTTTTCATAATGGAGGAGCTGATTTCTGGAAACCACATTATTGGATGGACGAGCCGGTCATATTTGTCACTTTTAACTTTCGACTTGCTGCCTTAGGTACATCAACAAGTCATAACGTTACACTAATAACGACTAATGCCATTTTTGTAGGGTTTCTTAACAGTGGCGATGGTTCCATTAGAGGCAACATGGGGCTCAAAGATCAATCCATGGCTCTAAAATGGGTACAAGGAAATGTTCACTTCTTTGGTGGAGACCCACGTAAGGTCACTCTTTTGGGAGAGGTAAGGTTTCTGCTGTCTCAAGATTTATCGCAGGAATTAATTTTAATTCTTTTAAGAGTGCTGGTGCTGTTTGCTCTCACATCCACTTGTTTTCACCAATGTCCAAGGGTCTTTTCAGCAAAGCTGTCTCTCTGAGCGGCTCAGCATTTCATTTCTGGTCAATCAACACGAAGCCACGGGAGCAAGCCAAGCGGTTCGCCAAGTCTGTTGGCTGTGAGTTCAATGACACCCTCCAGATGAAAACGTGCTTGAAGGGTGTCGACGTATTAAGCATTATCGAGGGACATAATGAAATGATGGTAAGTGGTAAACGAGGCACCAACATCGATTTAAAAACGCCACCTTTTAGGATCCCCTCCGCGACTCCATAGCCATATTCAAACCATCATTAGAAGTTGAGCTGGGGGATGGACAAGCATTCCTTACAGAACTTCCGACGGAGTTGGTGAAGCGAGGAGACTTTGCGAAGGTGCCATGGGTGACCGGGGTCAATTCAGAGGAAGGGTTAATTTTCTCTGCAGGCTTACTTGTGAACGAGACCATGCAATCAGTTGCGGAGGAAAACTGGCAACACTTTATTGACAGAATCATTTGGTTTTCTTCTGACAAGACAACCTCAGAAAAAGTCAAACATTTCTACTTTGGGAATTCCAAATATTCTCATCTCAATAGATCAACGCCTTATGAAAAGGTCTTGAACATGAGTCCACTGACGCAACTCGACAGCTACACAAACATGATATCCGATCGAGGGTTTTACTACGACACCCATGTTGGGAGTCAACTCCAAGCAGCTCACTCTCCAGTCTACCTTTACTACTACAGCTACAGAGGGGAGTGGTCTGTGGTCAACTTCTTTCCCAGGATCTATGGGACCTTCAGTCGCCAGCTGGAAGTGACCTGGTCCATGTATTCCACTTGGGTCGCTAACAAGGTTTTTGGAATGGTCCTTCCCAACTATGGGGCCTCCCACTCTGACGAACTCTTCCTTCTCTTCTACATGCCATGGATTTCAGAGATATACTCCGAGTCAAAGGACTACAGATTGTCCGTGGACATGATCAAATTGTGGACACATTTTGCATCCATTTAGTGAGCCCAATAGTTAGCAGTCCTGTAAATTGGTCTAATCGTTTTCCTTTGTAGTGACCACAAGTTTCAATTCAAAGACATATCATGGCCCACCGTGGGCAACGCAACGGAGGGACTGAAGTACATGAATATTGACCAAGACGCCAAAATCATTGATGAACCATTCACGCATAGAGTTGAATTTTGGAAGGATTTGCTCAAAAGCCACAGATGACATTGTTCAGACTCTGAAACATATCAATCTACCTCTAACGCTTGTCCTGATATTAGACTTAAACAAAAGTTCCTATTTTGTAATGTGATTTGGTGGCATTAAACATGGATTATTTATTGATAAGTTTTGTTAGACATTCTGAAACATGAAATGATCGAAATTTGGTTTCCTCGTCCTTCTCCAAAACGTAAAAGCCGTGACAGGATTGATAACCGTTTGTCGTCCCTGCTCATCATGGTAGTAGGCACCGCAGTTGGACAACAGTACATTTCCTTCCATGTCCCTAGCGACTTGTTTCATGTACTCTTCTTCGATACGCGGTAGAACGGCAACGGTCTTTGCGTTTCTTCTTGTCAACTCCTTTAAAATGGACACACCGTAGTTAGCACAAACCTCTGCTGTGAAGTAGACTTGTGTGTTGATTTGTTGCTGAAGAAAGAGAGAACTTTAGAACCTTCGCCGTTATGATTTTAGATTCATATACCGAATTTGGTCCCACAATAATGAACATGTTAGGCATCAAGGAATTACAAATTCCCAAGTACGCCGTTGGTCCTCTCCGTTTCCACAAGGAAAGAATGTCCACTCTCTCAGATCCGATGATTTTCATAGGGACAAAGAACTCTTGGACTTTGAATCCTGTTGCCAGTATGAGAACCTATACACGGTAGACGGTTTAACGAAAACCACGAAATCTTGCATCTACATTACATCAATCTCATATTCTTTTCCCTGGGAGGTGCAAATACTGCTGGCTGTCACTCTCTCCATCGCGTCCGTTACCAAGGTCACCTTTGGATTCGCAAATGGCTTGTAGTACTTCTCAGATAGCAGTATCCGTTTGCACCCAATCTCGTAAGTCGGAATAAGGGACTTGACCAGGTGGTTCTTATCGACCTCAGAAGAGTTGTATCCCGCCTTTTTAAGTTGGTTTGTAATGTTCCACTTGCCAAATGCCGTCACTAAAAGGTGGAAATGTTTCATAACTTGCACAAATAAATGTTGGGGATACAACGTACTGCGTCGTGCCATAATACTTCCACTTGAGAAAACAGAGTTCAAACTTTCATATGCGAGAAACATACACATCCTTAGTAACCAATGTATGAAAGGCATCGTTCTCATTGCAGCTTGTAATAATGCAGGGATCCGAAATTGAGGTCGAGGAATGACCCAGGGTGCCTTCCTAAAAGAACAGCTGTTTTTTAGAGGTTTGATCAAGGATTAAGAGCAAACCTTTGAAACACCACTAATTGTTTTACGTCATCAACAATTTCTGGAATTACTTGAAGTGCGCTAGCTCCAGTGCCTACGATGGCAACCGTTTTACCCTTTAACGAGACGGAGTGATCCCACTGTGCTGTGTGAAAGCAGGGGTTTTGAAATGGGCGAAACATGCTGGGTTTATGGGGTCGATTGCCAACTAAACCCGCAGCTAGAAATCTAAGTGACCATTTTGTAGATTCCAAAAATTTATAGAAACGCGATTCCCTTACACGACATCGTATTTCAAATCCTCTTTTTCTAAAGCCTCTGTGTTGGAAATCGTCAGTTCCCAAACTCCTTCTTGATCGTTCCACTCACAACGTTGGACCTCAATGTTGAAGGAACATTTCGGATAGATGTAAAGGTCCTTGGCAGTTTTCTTTAAGTACTCAAAGGACTCTTTCTGTGGGACAAAGAGATGACTCCAGTCTAAACGGACAACAAACTTGAGTTGCTTAAATTTTGAACTGGAATTGGAAAACGAAGCTTTTACCGGGGTTGGGGTAATCCGAGAAAGAATAAAGATGAGCTGGTGAGTCACTGGCACACCCTGGATAAGTGTTTGCAAACCAAACTCCTCCCACATCCGCCTGTCTGTCATAAATGACGTAATCATGGAAGCCTGCTTCTTCCAGCTTTATTGCTGTCGTAATCCCCGATATTCTGGAGTCAAAAAGTTTAATTTCTTATGGAAATTTATGAGTCTTGTTTTGCTACGAGTACTTACCCAGCCCCAATTATAGCAATCGATGGATTGTCCCCTCTTGGGCTCATAATGGCAGTGGGGTAGGAGTGGGATTCTTTTGAAACCAGTCTTTTAAACACGAGCAATGGAACTACTGTTACGGTTCAGTACCTTGAGGCCTTGATAACTAACCCTTTCAATGAATTGGTACAAGTGTGTTGGAAATAAATGTGGCAATTTACCTCTTTAAGTCGGAAAAATCCTTATCATGTAGCACCAATTGTTAGAGTCGTAAATTTTAAATGTGCGAACAAACTTAAATCCAAATTGTTGATGCCTGCAAATATTCGAGATAAAGCGAAATTAAGGAATTCAATAGTCATGAACTCTGTTGGTTATGTCCTGTTGAGCACAGAAAGAATATGAACCATCAAATCAACCATAGAACCTGCACAGCAAGGCAATGAAACTAAAGTTGCACAGTCTTGAGACGCCCCCAGGCTGCGTAATGTATGAATACAGTGAGTGGAGTTGAGTTAGAGTTGAAGCAACGCCAGAAACTGACAACATTTATTCCCATGCTGAAGTTTGTTACAGTTATCGAGCATGATGCAATGATGCCGCGAAGAGGATCAGGTATACAATTTGTCGCAAACAAAAATCTTGGATTACCAACGGGGTTTCCTTGCCCATAAAATTTCCACCAAAGTAGATTCTCAGTGGACGCAATGACTTTATCTGAAGTTGGCGTAATTTGATATCCTTGCTTCCCTTGCCCCTTCCAATGCACGTTCCCATCTCCGCCAAAACCTTGCTGGACAAGGAGCTTACGCCTGCCGCAGTGAGCCATGTTGTCATCCCCGCAGCTGCCGCATCAAGGGCTGTAAGCGGAAACAGGGTGTAGAGGATCCAATCCATCTTTCCATGCATTGTGACTGCCACAAATACTCCCAGGATTTGAACAAAGCCTGGGAAAATTATCATCGTTGGGAATAGTCGATCCCCCAGAGCGTCATTGACTACAATGTTGATCAGTTGCAGGGTCCGATATTCCTTGAGCCTGGGTGCTGAGGTTCTTTTCACATATCGCCACATGGAAGCCACTCCTCCGATGGTGATGCAAAGGGCATAGAACATGGCAGACATCATGACGGCGTTGGAGTAGTAAAATTCCCAAACTCCAAAGAGGATTCTGGCAAAGGCGGGAACACTCCGCAATTCACTAGCTAGGTTGCATGTGGAGAGGGTGATGCTGCTAAGGAATGGAGGTTGGCAAGGAAAGGAAGCGGCCTGAAATACCAGAATCACCTCAAAACCCTCCCTTGCTATAGGCTAGTGTGGTGCTTACAAATATTCCTATGGCGTAGGGAATGCACGGAATGGTGACTTGCAAGCACCGTTGTAAAAGGAGAATCAATCTGTCTCCCCTTGTCATCAGCAACGCTTTGTCTATACACATTATAGAAACAAAATGACTAAAAATAGGGGTCGCAAGATATTTGCCTACCATCATGAAACCAATTTTTCTCAAATAACGCCAAAGTGTCTAGGAACTTGTCATGTCGAATTCCAAATACAAAGACTTCTGTGCGGACAAGCCAGCAACCCATGTAAATGGCAAGGAAGAAGGAACCCATCATCTTCTCATTCGTGGAATGGTTTCCCCCAAACATATCACCGATTTGAAGGGCGAGGAGCAGAGTGTGTAGGATTGAGACAACTTGGGATGTTCGTTCCCTGGCTGAATGGAATTTTGGAGAGTGGTTCGTTTTGTCCCAACCATAGGGGAGGGCAAATGACAATCCGCTTGCTGTAAGGCATGTTTTGACGCAGTTACTGGATATGAGAAAGACTGGATTTTTCTTCATAATTGTCTGATTGAAGTCGGTGTAGTATTTCTGGACTGAATGACCTTTTCTATTTAACCGTAACGCCGACGGCTCTAGGAAGTTATTTAGTATTGGAATCACTCTCCAGGTAATTGGATACGCGAGGTTTGTGTGATGTTATCAATGCTATTGCCAAACAGTTCCCCAATACCCAATGTGGCAAGTGTCAATCTAGTTGCAAGTGAGTGAAGGGTGTACATCAACTTCCAACGGATATGGAGAGGTTCTTCGGTCCATCGAAGCATTGTGCCAGCTTGTATAACGATTGGATGGAGATAGCGTTAATTAACCGGACTGATGAATATCTTGTTTTTGGGGAATTGGGAATAACCTGGATGCACAATATCACAAGGATAATGTTGGATTTAACCTTCCGAACTGCCCGAAAGCTAATGGAGGGCTTTTAATGTATGCAGGCGGTTGAACAGGTAGTGTAAGTAGAAGTCCTAGAGGAACCGGTGGATATCTTTTATTACACCAAGGACTAGAAGAGTTTCCCCTAAGAATTTCCCCGACCCGTTCCACGTTCCCCTACCCTTATGTTACTTCATTCCGCGAGACCTTCGTTCCGTTCCGATGGTTTTTTAAACAACGGCAATGAAACTACGGTTAAACATATTCTTTGGTTTCAGCAAACGGTGTTGAACAAAATGATAAAATGGGACTTTCAGCCTTGATAACTAACCCTTTCGATGAATTGACTAGAAGTAATGTCGGAAATCAAGGTAGCAAGTTACATCTACAATTCGAAAAAGCCTCATCGCACAAGCACCTACACAGAAAGAAAATATAAATCAAACTTGACAGTCCTGAGACGCCCCTAGGCTGCATAATGCATGGATGCAGTGAGTAGAGTGGAATTGAAGAAACTAAACGAACTGGTCATCGTATCGTACGTATCGTACCAAATTAAATATTACCAAATATAATATAGAGATATACCATTTGACAATTTCCCATCGTTACCTCTTATCGTCTCTCTTGGCTCGTTTCATTCATTTTGTCACACACCGAATTCCACCACTACTTATGTGTGCCTCGTCTTGTTTGCTGAAATGCCAATTTTATGCTAATTATGCAATTAGTGATCCAACCGTCCTTGACAAAGATAAGCAGATAGCAGTTGGTTGGTAACATTGATTTAAGAAAGAACCTGAGAGGGTGTGTGTGTGTATTTATACAAACCTCGTGTAAATATATTTGCAAAGTGAGAACATGACTATAAAGAATGAAAAAGTTTTGTTGTGCCATTCATTCTGTGTTACGTAAGAATGTAATAGGTAGGTACTGAACTATGAGGATGTGGGTTGATGGAAGAATCATTGTATGGTCGACTGGGTTTGTT
>JAQIWU010001391.1:0-16799 GCA_034696445.1 Isotomiella minor
TCTAGTCTATGATGTTGTCGAGAGCACGCTTGGTTATTTTTTGGATGGCCAAAAGCAAAGCGTCATCAAAAGTCAAGTCAGTCAAGCTTTTTTTTTATAGATTGTGCGATGCAATGCAAAATAACAAGACCAGAGCAGAGCAGCCAGGCCGGTTCAGTAAGTGGATTGCACTAACTGCGCTCGTTCACCACCTATTTTATGCCGTAGGTGGTCGATATTGAGCTTCACTTTAACTCAGTCACGAGACGCAAGCACATCATCTTGCACGAACGAAATTTCACAATCAACACCAGTTCACACGTTCCAAGATTGTGGTATTAGAACAAGACGAAAGTGTGCTCTGGATACAAAGTTTAAGTTTGTTATTGATTGGTTCAAAAAAATGGTGGATGACTACGAAGAGTTGGTTCCCCCTGCCGTTGCTATGGAGGTGGAACAATTGTCCGCCTTGGACCTTGACTTTCTTCTGAGTGAAACCTTCCTTGTGGAACCGGTGTCCAGGGGGAGGGCAAATACATGGAGTGGAGGCTTCACAGCATCTCCTCTACAGCAGCAACATAGTACAAATGGGATGGCATCATCATGTTTGGGAGTCCCTCCAAGTCCCCCACTGGTCACGGTCCTGGAGGACGAAGAAAGGTCAACCACGGAGGAGGCTGGAGGAGGGAAGGTCAAGTCAGGGACGAGGAGAGGATCCTGCTCGAGGAAAAACGCGTATGTTGTTTATTAAATGCTGGGTATCTCCGAACCAAATCATAACAAAGCACTTGACTTACTTCGCAGTTGGGGAAATGCCAGCTATGCAGATCTTATCACCGAAGCGATCAACTCTTCACCCGAAAAACGGTTGACGTTAAATCAAATCTACGAATGGGTCGTGGAGAACGTCGATTATTTTAAGGATAAAGCAGATACGAATTCTTCTGCTGGTTGGAAGGTATGGAATGGAGCCACCTTTTTTTCGCAATACCACACATTATCATATTTCCTGTTTTGTATTCAGAATTCCATTCGTCACAACTTGTCTCTGCACAGTTGTTTCATGAGAGAGGCGAATGAAGCCACGGGGAAGTCTAGTTGGTGGCGAATCAATCCTGATCCTCGTTCTGGAAAGTCCTCCACTCGTGGAAGGGCATCTTCAATGGAGTCCAGCAAATGTATGGAGAAGAAGAGGGACCGGTTGAGGACAAAGTTGAAGGACTTAAGAGGCAGTGGGGGTGGTGTTAAAAGCCCATCTTCCTCATTTTCTATTCCAAGTTCGGACAGCCAGAGTTATTTAGACGGATCAGAAGTAGTTGCCTTCATTCCCGATCAGGTTAGCGAATCCTACACTCTGGCTTTTGGGATCATGTTTTTTAATCTAATTCGTTCTTTGTTTCTAAAACAGCATCTGCAGAGTCCCTCTATCACTTCTAATCCCTCTGGTTTCCTCATTTCCCCTGATAAGGGGTTTAGGGAAAGGACCTACTCAAATGCGTCTTCATGTGGGGGTCCACAGTCCCCTGGTTTTAACATTAACGAATGTGAAACTGAAGTGAATTTTGGAAGTACAGTAGGATTTTCCATGGGACACGGAGGGAGCCTGTCTTTCAGAACTGAACTTGACAGAGAGCTAGCAGATATTTTGGAGGTGTCTGTGAGTATCAAAGAGCTCAATTCCCAAGGTCTCGATGGAGGGTCTATTATAGCAGCCGACGGGGTAAGCTGAGACGAAACTTTCATTCTATGAATCTCCTCACAATTATCTTTATATTTTACTTTAGGGCCAAATTTACCAGAATGCACTACACCCTCCTTCTCATCCTGAGCCACAAAGACCCTGTACCCCGAACGACCTGAGTGACCTGAACTTTAGAGAAATGGAAGAGCTTTGTTGTGACCTTGAGGACGCTTTAAGAAAAGAATTTATTGTAACGAATAACATGGCTAATAATCAGCCATACGTGCAGTTAGTGGGTGGTGGCAACAATGTAGTCATCACTCATCATTGACTTGTACAAGACGATATGATACTTAGGTACTTTCGTACATTTCGAAAGAAACTATGCTCAATCATTCATAAAAAATGTTATGGTGACCCCGGTGGTGGTAGATTATTATGACTTACGAATTGCTACATATGAGACGAACAATAGGCTTAATAATTACTTTTGTGTAATGACATAATTTTGTAGACAACATAATTTTGACACATAAAACATGTAGTATATTTGAAAATTGCAATTTGAAGTCGAGTAGCAACTTTTATTGGCTATATTGAGTGCACAATCGACGCATTTTTGTATGCTAACCATTTTAAATTTACCATCAACAATCCGGTCATAATCCAATCACGTGTTGCATCCATAACCCAGGATTTCTGCCATATCATACACTGCTATGTTTTGAGGAGACCAGTGCTCCGGAGATAAGATAAAAAAGTTTCGTAATTTCCATAGCTCTCAACTTGCATCAGTATCAGTTGCATATCACATACTTTTCATGGTGTAGAATTGCAGTCTACAATCAGATAACGGAATTATATAAATCCTAGTAAAGGTTAATTTAAGCTATCATGAGTTCAACGGCTAGTGCTGAAGCGATCGTTGGCACTCCGGGACGAGTATAGTGGTGCATGCATTCCTGATTTAGTGATCTTTCGTAGACTACACAAACCAAAGAAGATAAAAAGCTATCAGGCTATGCAATAAGATATCTTCATTTGCAATTAGATAGCTAATTTATTACATTCAAAAATAATTGCCAACAAACTCATAGATTTTCTTGGTCATGTCAGTGCGGTCAGCAGCCGTCCAGTCGAAATAATGCCCACCAGAATAAAAGACTACTTCATTAGGGACTCCAAAAAGGTCCAATCGTTTTTTCAAAATTGTCCCTTGGCTTTTTGGAACGAGCCAATCTTTTTCTCCGAAGAAGGCGACTGTAGGTGTACTGGAATTGGTCACCCACGTTGTGGGACTTGTTACATTGTAGATCCATGGATTATCCTTGTAAAAGTTTGGCCCCACAAATGCTTGGATCATGGCTTGAGACTTTACGTTCCAGGCGTACACGGGATCAGTGAAATCCACGGGACCAACAATGTTAACGACTGCCTTGACTTCTTTTGCCAAGTCATACCTTAAAGAGTTTTCTATTAGTCATAAGTCTTGGGGGATTGAGAAAGTAGTCTAACTTGTAGGCATAAAGCGATGACAAATGACCTCCTGCACTTGCACCCACAAAAATGAAGCTGATGCTTCCCTGTTCACTGGCGTTTCTTATTGCCTGCAACACCAGTGCAATGTCTTCTAGTTGTTTCGGGTATCCGGGGTCGTCCACACTCCCTAGCCTATAGTTCATGTTAACGTAGGTGCAATTTGCCCAGCGTTGAAAGAAGAAAGGCATAACGCCCACCATTGATTCCTTGCTTCCCTGCAACCCATTCATTCAGCAAATGTATAAAGAGAGGACAGAAGCTACTCATTATTACCCCACTCCACCCCCCTCCATGAATGAATAAAATGACTTTGGAGATGGAAGAGAGATTTTGTCCTTTCGGTACGTAGATGTCGTACTTCTGCCGTGGGTGTGGTCCATAGGACACATTGGAATTTAGTGCTAGATGGAAACAACATTGTCAATGTTACAATTATGACTTTCTTAATACTCACTTTGTGAATGTAAAAAAGGCCCCCAAAGTACCACTCCAATGATGAAAGCTTCAAATATCGTAGTTATCTTTTTGAGAAAGACCATTATCACAATTTTTATGTCATCCGAACTGATTATATAACTGGCTGAATTTAATAAATGGTGGTGGCTGGTGTAAAAAACTTTATTTATGGTGGTTTGACGTATAGCTGTCACTGAAATTATGACTAATAAATGCTAAACTATACTTTTGTGACTGGTGCTTTGTGAAGTGACAGGCACGTTGTTCATAATTTGATATAAAACATCATCATGCTGCACACAAATTTACTTTTGTGAGGTCCGGTGGGGGTGTATTAGGTGAATTCTGTAGTGAACAATTGACACAAAGCGTTTTTAGTGAACCGTTCATGACCAAACGTGGGCTTAATAATAGATAACATGCAGGTCGTGTAGCAATAAAATCAATTGATATAGTCGTTGGGGCATTGTGCAACTTGTGATTATTAACCGATTTTTTCGTCGTCCAGCTCATTTATAAATGACGACACAGAGAGGACGAAGGAAATATGAACAATGATAAACAAAGGCCCGAAAATCACAGAAGCAAAGCTTGCAGTTTTGTAGTACAGGAATGTCCAGATGTAGCCAAACGTTGCAGCGAGTAAAAGATAGTTAATTCCGATCCAAACAAGACACCTTCCTCGATCCTTCTATCAGCGGACATGAATAAATGTGTAAACTTATAAGCCAAGCCTTAATTCATTGGTTTTACAATAAAAAATATTACCCGTGCTGCCCCTTGAATGAGCAGGATGGCACCAAGGAATTGAATTAAACTATATCCAATTAGGACGTAAACTGCTGCTTCGTCAAAAGGTGAAAGGGTTTCTATAACGACGACAAGGTAACACCCAACACACAAATGTGAGACAAATTTGTACCAATGGACACTTGCCTGGTTGACTTGGTGGTTTTTTAGTCGTTGGTTGAACAGTTTCCCCGAGTGAGATATCAATCAACTCTTCATCCTCACCATCTTCCTGCCCTTTCTTGGCGTCACTCATGGCCAATGGTCCGAGCTCGATCAGGATTGTGTAAAGTGAGATTACCTAAGAGTTATCAGATTTGATGTGTGGCAAAAATGATGGTAGATGTGCACCCCGTCAGTACCATTTGCCCAATTGCTATGACAATGCAGCCCTCACGAAGGGGTTGTCCTAGAAATGTGTTGGCTGGCATCATGAAATTGTTTGCAGGTTCATGAAGCTTCTTTGGAGAGACATTGCGTACTTTTATGCCTTATTCGGATTAGTCAATTTCAAAAACCAATAAGCCGTAAGTCCTCAAATGAATACCATTATTTTCCAAGAATGATGACAATAAAACAGGACGTAACTATTATGTGGAGTAGAAATTAGACCTTTGTTTACATAGCTAATCACCCCATACTGTACAGTTTTGCACCAAAAATAATTTACATCCACCCAAGTGGTCGTAAAAACAAAGTAATCATGTAGCAATTAAATTAGATTACAGAAGCCAAACAACGATGAAAAAGAATGCAATGCCAACGTGTGGGATTTGTGAGAGGGGAGAATTTCTTGGCATGACACTGTAATCATTGCTTTTTGAAATTTGAAATGATCTTGATTTTCTCACGATCAAAAGAAATTCGAAGACTTCAGAGCAAGTTGACATTCTTGACCATGTAAAAATGGGATATATGAGCTTTACAACAAAAGTAATTTTGTAATATTAATGACTTGTCTCACTGTACCCCCAGGTTCTTTTGAAACCCCTCCAGTCCAGACAACGCAATTACGACGACATTCTTCCTCACTTCGATCATCAATAATCCATGCGACAACATTGTGTCGATAGTAATGAGATAAGCATTTGATTGTGTAACCAACCGCAGTGTACATACACTCACCTTGAATGAAAACGTTTTTGTGCAGATGGGTGCAAGGTTCAACAGTTTTTATTGTGAACAATAAAAACTCTAAAAAATATAAAATGGGCTCAAAACCGTCAAGTAGACAAATAAAATGAAATAGTTTTCCTGCAGAAAGGTCAATGATGACGCCATGCCAGAATGATATTTGTCAACCAAAACTGCTTACAGGTCTGTTTTTCCATGAAAATCATTTGTCGAGGAGGAAAGTCCCATTCAGAAACTACAAGTCAACTACTTAATTCCATGACCAATGACAAAGTATTATTTTGCAGACTCTTTCAACTTTCAGCTCGTTATTTTGCAAGCCGTTTTTAATGGTCCTTTTCCTTTTCCATACTCACATTTCAGAGCCAGATAAGACACATCACCATAACTTGCACTTCTTCCACCCTTTATGTCATCATCATCTCGAAAAGCTTTCAAACACCATGGGCGATTAAAACTCATGGAGCATTGGGTTGATCCGGTGATTGGGCAGGAGTAAACATAATTTGAGATTATTTTTATTATTTTACTTTCCCATTCGACTGGTGTTGGTGAGTCAATGCAAGGATGACCAATCGATGGTAAGTTGTGGTGGAGGGTGATGGGGAAGATAAGAACATCCTTTGTTCACAAGTTGGAGAGCAGTGAAGTGTTGACGTGCATCAATTCAATTCCCATTTTCACTTTTGCAAACGTATTTTGACCACTTCGCTACCAATTCAAACACATATTGCACGGTTCACCTCATATTTTTGGCCCAAGCCTCTTGTGACTGTGCGCGTTTTATGGATTTGTTTCAGTGTCGGCGTCGGGTTTCGCGTCAGCAAAGGAATTTTTGTGAAGGTGAAGAGAAGACGAAGCTCCAGTGTTACTAAAATTAATTCAAGTGAGTGAAATTGAACAATTAGTTTATTAATTAATCAGACACAGCCGACGTTTGATTTTCAAAGTTTTCGCCGTCGTGATTGTTAGAAGAGGGAAGAAACCTTGGTCAGGTCAAGATAGGGAAAAGGCCCTGGAGAGGGCTGAGCTGCCTTTCCTTTCAGGTAATTACATCAGTTACTGACACCAAATTAACTTCTAAAACAACCCCTTGACAACACGTTTTACTTTTTGTGTTTGTGTGACAACAGTGATTTGACTGCTACCTTATACTTTCATTTGACAGCTTGAAGTCGGGGCCACCTTTGGATCAAGGACAAACCTCGAAGGCATTCAAGTCAACGTTTTGAAGCTTTTGAGTGGTTTTGGGAAGTCGGGTGAGTGCAATGAATCAGACAAATTCCTTATAAAAATTTCTTGGGGCACTGCAAGAACGCGGATATATATTTCAATTGTAAAAATTTCAGAACCAACCCGAAAGGACTAGCTAAGTACCATGAACATGGATGAGCTGGTGGGATTGATGCGGGAGAGCTTGTACGTAATTGTTAAAATTTAAAGCTTCGCAACAAGTCTTTGTAAATGTTCATCGAATGTTCTCTGATAGGTTGCTTGAGGGACCCAGGAACGAGTCGTTGCCGATGTATCAAACTACTGACCCTGCGAATTTAGCTGCTCACACAATATTTCCGCGACGATTGCCGGAAGAGGATACTTCCTGCAACGAGCTGCACAATGACATGATCAATCTGATCCGCTCTGCCATTCGTGTATATGGCACAAACTTGAATTCAACAATGAAGCATGACATATCAAAGTTAGAGGCCATGTTCAGCAAATGGACCCAGTTCGACGAGCCAGGAGAACTTGTCCTTGGAAAGAAGATCCACGAGTCAATAACTGATCTGAAGATGGCAGGGGACATGATGGCATTGTACATTGAAAAGCAAAATGCTGGATTGATGCTCACCGTTGGAAAGGAAGACCGTGACTCTCTCATCCTCTCAGTGTTTCAAGCATCATGCAAATCGGGAGTTGTTATGACATGCGGTGATTTGGAAATAGACTTTCCAGCCAAATCAATAAAAGTTCCACGAACACGGATGGTAGCAAGTGCAGCATTTGCCCAAACTCTTGCCACCTTAACTCATCAGCCGTTTGTCATATCTACCCCCACTGCTCGGAAATCGGGTCAGTCCGTTTCTGAAACGAGAGAAGTTGAGAACCCACTCTTAATCACTGAATGGATCCTAAATCTCCTAACTGATGAAACCTCTGTCTCCGTTGAATCGTTTCCCAGAATTCGCAAAAAGATGAGGGACGACGTGGTACTTGGTAAAGAAACACTTCCCTTCAGACGAAGCGGTGCATGGACCACAATGAAAGTGGCCATGCAAGTCAGCTTATTGAATTCCTTGGGCAAAGAAGATGCTGTTTTCGCCTTCAAGTGTATCATGCTTCTGCTCTTCGCTCCAGAAATTAAGGAATATGATGCTCGACAGGCGGACTTGTGGGAACAACAATCAGTAGATTTGCTGGTACAAATGATGCGGAAAATTGCCCGGAGGATAACTAAACTGAACGATTTTGTAAGCAAGTATTTGCCAGAGTGCCAAAAGTCCATTGCCTGCAAAAATGTGCTTCAACGTACGGTAGTCGAGATTTTAGAGGAACTCAACTCCAAAGTTTCGTCAAACTGGAAAATGTACATCAAATATACGTCAGATCAATGTAGAGTAAACGAAGTTGATGTCAGAATGGATCCCAAGATGCTTCAGCAAATCTGTCCTCCCATTCGTGAAGAAATTGAAATAAGGGCCGCCCTCCTTAAAAAGGACGCAGTAAACACGAAGTCAGTACCACCTGTGCCATCTTGCCCAAGCCGAGTTTCTGCAATGGAATTCCCAGCAATTTTGTCAAATGGTTTCCCCCATCTGAAAGACACAAACCTTGCTGAAGTGGAAAATTGGGTCAAGATGTCCATGCACAATTTCAGACAAACCTCTGACTGCCACTCCATCAAGTCATTACTAGTTGACTATGCTAGAGAGTCAATGACACATTACTCGGGGGACCCCTTAGGCAACAGTAACATGATACTGACTTTGCTGAAGGGAATTAAAGTTTTGGATGAAATCGCTGTTGCAAGGCACCCCCTGTACTCAGAACACAACCCAGGGATTGACATGGAGTGCTTTTCCTACCTGCTTGTACCACTTCGATCAAACATGGAGTATGTCACCGAATTAAAAGAATACTTCCAACGTCGTCAGCGTCCTCTTCCATCTCTAATACAAGAACAAGTGCCCAATTCAACGTCATTTTCGGTGCGTTTTGCAAAACAGAACTTTGGGATGAAGAAGCTGCGACAGCAAGTCCTTCAACATTCAGAAATTCAGCAGGAAGCTAAAAAGAAGGAAGCTTGTCGTGTGAGGAATGAATGCAAGGAGCTTCAAATTAAAATTTCCTACGCAACCCATGACCAGGTGCTTGACCGTTACTATGCTCGCTATAAATGCAGTAGCTGGTGTCTATTGTGTGGGTATCAATCCAGCCTTAAGCACTTGCGTCAATCAGTTTCGCCTTATGAGAAACCACTATCGGACTTGGAAGACAATCAATATGCCGTTGTATTTGAATTACTCCTTCCCGAAGAGATTGGAATATTGAGAGATATGCTGTATTTTTTCAAGACGGATATTCTACAACAAGTCTCAATTATGGAGGGTCAAATCCACAATCTTTGGGTGTCCTCGCAATTTGTTTCTCAACATGCCTCTGCCTATGCCACTACAGCAACAATTAAACTTGCAAGCACAACAAAGGGTTTCTCGGAGACCCACTACTACAACAATAATTTTGATGTCATGTCCACCTCAGACGAAGGTTTCATTCGGAACAATGGTTTCAACCACTTATTTCATGGGAGCTCAATACTGGGCAGTGACATCAAGGCCCCAAAGAATCGTTGTACGTTCCAGATTACCCAACCAACTTCACCATACTGTGGAATGCAATGGGCAGTTGACTCCAGTGGACACACAACAAATGATGTCCTCTCGCGTCAGTCTGAATGTCATCAACAACTGAGCATTCCTGAATTTATTCAGTTCGGTTTCTTCAGAGCAGGGAACAGACTTCAATACAGAAATTTGTTAGAATCGTTGGTGAATGGTCACTTGTCCCTAAAACATGAAGAGGTATTTATTCTCATCTGTCAGTCGCTGTGGGAATTGGGACATGAGTTTGGTTCCAGCAGAGAGACATCACAAGAGCACAATGATCTCTTGGACGACACCTTTACAAGAAGTTTGTTGGAGCTACTCAGTGAAAAGTTGGAAAACATTCAAAGTAAATGGAGCGATCCGTACGTCCTTTGTTTCCTTGCTGTAATCTTGTCTCGGATTTTTGAAGTCAGCAACTTGCAAGAGGAAACTGCCGTCATTTTACGAAGGTGCAGAAGTATAGCAGATGAATGGATTTCTGTGTTGAAAGACCTTGAGGCCAAGGCATATAATGCAGAGGAGAAAGACCGCGTGGTCCTCAAACGGAGCAGAGTTCTGGCAGCGATGGCTGTCGTGATTACGTTCTGGTGCAGTCCACAACACATAAAGTTTCTTATTACCCCTGGTGACGTATCGATTTGGATGACGGCAATGTCAACGCTGCACAATGAAATTTTTTGGAACTATCAACAACGGGTCATCGCACTAGGCATTACCTCCGTTCAACGAACTCTGCTAAGGCTGTCTATTTCTGTTGGTATCAACCTAGAAGGTGACATTTCAAGAGCCATAATGTCCTTCCACAACTGTTTAGACGAATTTCTTAGTCGCTCTTGGAGAGATTTCAAGGAACGCACAACAATTTGGAACCACTGCGAACCTCAAAAGCAAATTTATGCTTGTTCGAAAGTGTTGGACTCCACAGGAGTATGCCATCATGTGTATGTCGATGTCTTGTTTGGGAGATTTTTGGTTGACGGTTATCCAATAGAAAGACTTCCAGAAGACATCATTCACAACTCGACGTATCAGCGAACGTTCGGAAAAGCTGAATTTTTTGTCCAGCCTTCAGATGCCACCTTCGGAAAGATATTCTCTACAACTACGGAATTCAAAGGACGAATCTACAGGTTCGCCAAACCAGTTGGATTGAAAGGTGGGGTCTTCATTGAAGAAATGTTTTGTGACTCCAACGGAGTCTGCCAACAAATGCAATTGCTCCCCCACACTATGCTTGATACCTATTTCCCGTATGCATTCATCCACAAGTTTAGCCATTGGTGGGACCCCAACAGGTCTGTTATCCAATTCCGCTCAAAAGATTTTGAAGACTTCGCGAAGACTGACTCGAACAACGTTGAATACGAATGGGACTTGACCAGCAATATTGTGAAAGAAACGTTGACTGACAGAGAGCTCATCTACATGAAACACCCCACATGGGACAAGTTGACCCAACCATTTGCTTGTATTGAACCTCTGACTTACATCCACACTTGGTACACAATCAAAGGACAAATCGAAGTGGAGTTGACAAGACTCGCTTTAAAGTTCACTATCCAGGACAAAACTTTTCGTTCAAGAGACTTTCCAGGGATGCACGTAGACTTCTGTCAGAACTTAGACACGCTGATCGGCTTGAAAAATAAGCTGATTTTAAAGGAAACCATGGAACAGGATTTGGAAGGACAAAGGTTTGTCATTGTTCCACATCATGATGTCAATATTGTCAAGTCCAAGCAACACCAAGTTGTTTCAGTGAACCTGGATACTCGAGAACAGAAGGAACCTCCCTACTTCGTTTACAAGACTCACAAGAAGAGGTGTCTAGATGCTGGGAAGAGTCAGTCGGCATGGCTGTACTTGGCCCTGCTTCACGGTGCCACCTCATCCGTTCTTGAAGACCCCTACACAGGGATGACAGGAACTGAAATGAGCATTCAAATATTGAATTCTGCTCGCGTATTTACGAATCAGGCTTACGACACTCAGAGCAAAGCAATTCTGGGCAAGATAGAGCAATTTTCTCCTTCCAGAAGTTTCTACCCAAGGCATTTGAAGTGCCAGCAGAACATTAAATGGCCAGAAGGATTGTCATCAATGTGCGCCAATGACGTGTATCGTCTAAAGGTGGTATCTCTTCAACACCAATCTAATAAGCTAGCCACCTTAGCAAGCGGAACTGGCTACGTAATTGACCAGCAGAAGATAGAATTAACTACTCGTCACTTTTGGAGACTATCCAAGTTCGAAAATCCAGCTACAATTCCTGAGCTAGAAGGTGTGCCACCCCCAACTGTGGTAATTCTGGATTCCACTCCCGACGAAAATCCTAATCATCCTAAAGTGAGAGCCCTTAGTTTGTTGTGTGAAAAGTGGAAGTCACATTTAACCAGCGGCACCTGTGACGTGTCTGCTGTTAGACGGCTCCTGTGGACTGTTGATTCATTGCAGTTACATCAAATTCCTATGCATCAATGGGCAATAATACATCCAGAGTTTTCTCCGAACGTAGAAAATATGGCGGAGGCAATCAGGGATAATTGGTTTCACTTGTTTATTATGGCAAAAAATGTCGGCTTAACTGGAAATGGGGAAAGCAGAGCCCAGTGGAACCTTCTTTTAAGCAGTTTCGCATTTCTTGGAGTGGATTTCAACATTTTGACACTGCTTCAAATGGTAGCTGTAAATGCGTCGTATTTCGACACAATAAAATTACCAACATTTCTCTGTCTGGGTCTGGAGTCTCCAACCTCCCGTTTCAGTCGATCCGAAGTTCTTTCTGCCATTCAACGTTGCGCCATCTCGTTCGACGGAAGCAGGTCTCTGTACACAACAGACGCGAAAAGATTGACAGCTCAAACGCAGCATAATAACGATGTGTCGAGGGAAACTGAAATTCTCGTGAAGGCAGTTGAAGGTCAGTGGATACCTAGGCAAGTTGAATCTATATCGTTGCCATCATATCAAGTATATAAGATTGACGTAAGGCAAGCGGAGTTGCTCGTCAATGCTTTGATTCAGAAATGGTACAGAAACTCCAAGTTCGAACAGTTTCTGGAAGAATTTGAAGCAATGTGCCAAAGCACGATGATTCAGTCGTCTCTTCACGTTCCGAGTTTCAGCACTATTGTGAAGCTTGCAAATTATTCGCAATTGTCCGTTCCTGAACGCAAGTTACAACTTCTGCAAGTACTTGAAAACTGGACGCTGAGCAATATTCCATCCGAAGTTTATGACGAGGCAGAGATTGTGTATCGACAACAGGAGGACGAAAGACTTGACATTAGAAACTATTCAGCAGGTCACTTCGATACGGAACAAGACTTTGCGAGGATGTATGAAGAGTTTGGAAGACGGGCTTCTACCTTAATGGGGCATGTTGAGACCCTTTCCAAATCGGATGCTGCTTCTCATGCACTAATCGCATCCGGATTATATCCTCGCTTCGTGCCATTGATAATTCTACCAATTCTCACTGAAAATTCTGCACCTGCTGAGCTTCAGAGTCTTGTTGGGGCAACCGCTGTGTACTGGACTCTACAGCAAAAGATGAATCGGTGTGTCCGTTACATGAATCTGGGAGACAACATGACGGTGGCGTTCAAACGAGAGAAAGAAACAGAAGGTCTCAAGTGCTGGTCGCCAAGAGAGTATCCAACCTGGCTGCTTTTGGAGTTTGAGCTGAATATGACCATAAGACCCCTACAGTACAAGGTAGGTTGAAATTGTTACAAATAAGCGTTTTGTCCATATGAAATAACAATGAAAAAGTGACATTTACAAAATTTATGTATTAGGTGGCCAAAAATATGCTCAACCCCAGCAATAAGGCTAACAGCGTCCTACAATTGAATATGGGGGAAGGGAAAACATCTTTGATTGTTCCTATGCTTGCGTCATCAATTGCTGATGGGAAACAACTGTGCCGGGTAACCGTAATAAAGCCAATTTTTGAGACCAACGTCACATACTTGAGACACACTCTTGGAGGACTTCTAAATCAAAGGGTGTACACGATTCCATTCGATCGCAATAAACCATCACACGAAGCTGCTGCCACGACGATTGGCAACTGTTTGAAGGAGTGTTTGCAACGCAAAGGAGTTAATATTACTCTCCCAGAGTATCGCTTATCTTTGAAATTGAAAGGCCTGGAACTTGCTAGAAAAGGAGATGGGGCTGCCCAGAGCTTCCTTCTGTTGCAGAAGTGGTTGGACGGGAACACCCGGGATATTCTTGACGAGTCAGACGAAATTCTTAGCGTGAAATATCAACTAATTTATACAGGTTTGTTTAATATCTATTTTAACTTGACCCCCACCCAAAACAATAAATTGTTCATTGTCTCTTGTCTCAGTGGGAGATAAAGTTCCTGTCGGTGGTGGAAACCTGCGATGGGAAGTTGCACAGAAAATTCTGAAAGTTCTTCCTGAATTAATGCGTGAACTAAAAAGAAAGCACGGAAGCTCTGCTGTTGAGTACATTTGCGAATCCCCCGAAGACATATGGGACCCCTCAATTTTTTCATACTCTCGCCTACTTGAACCCAAAGCGGGGGTCAATTTGATTGACATGGTCGCAGAGAAATTTTTAAACAGTGGACTGATTGACTTTCCGGCCCTAAAATCAAGAGAGAAGATCCTAGTGAAGAAATTTCTTACGAACAATAACGTAACTCAAAAGGAGATTAATGAAGTCCTGAAATTTCCTGTTTTGCAAGACGCTAAAAGGGACCAGGACGTGCTGTTAATACTGGCAGGATACCTTCGTTTTGGGGTTCTGGAAACAACTCTTTCGAAACGATGGCGTGTGAATTACGGAGTGAACCCCAAGGGATTAAGATATATGGCAGTACCATTTCGTGCCAAGGATGTTGCCAGCGAAAGAACAGAATTCGGACATATGGACGTCGCAATCTTTCTTACCCACCTCAGCTATTACTACAGTGGTCTTCGGGATGATCAGATTCTTGATTGCTTCAGTCGCTTGGAAAAGGATAAGCAAATCAACCCCGCTGAAGAATACTTGAGATGGATCAGTAATGTTCCGCAGGACAAAATACACAAGTCCGTAGCAACTTTCGATGGTGTCAATTTATCAGACTACGAACAACGCTATCAACATTTATTTCCTATTCTGCGAAGGTCCACGAATCTGATTAACTTCTGGCTATCAACGTTTGTTTTTCCGAAAGAGTGTCGACAGTTTAAAGAGAAAGTAACTTGTACAGCATGGGATTTAGTTTCTGAAAGTCAAGCACTGCTGACCACTGGATTCTCTGGGACCAACGATACCAAGGACACTTTACCAGCTACTATCTCACAGAACGATTTACCAGAATTGCAGTCAACTAATGAAAGAGTAGAGACCATTCTAATGTCAGGGGAAAATCACTATGACCGATTTCCCAACGAAGTAACTGCAGAAAGCATTTTGTTGGAACTGAAAGCCAAGCGCATCAAAGTGCTCTTGGATTGTGGGGCTTTGATGTTGCAACTCAACAACGAAGGTGTGGCCAACAAGTGGCTGAACATTGATACGTCCTTGCAAGCGGTTGTGTTCTTCAATGCAAATAATGTTTTGACGGTAAAAGATCGAGTGATGCGAAGGGATTGTCCATTTGAGCTCTCATCCTTCCGAGACATGATGCATGAATGTGGAGTCTATTTGGACGACGAGCACACCAGAGGAACGGACTTGAAGTTTCCACTCTACTCAAGGGCATGTGTGACTCTGGGCAGTGGTCTGACAAGAGACAAACTGGTTCAAGCTTGTATGAGGATGAGGTTGCTAGGACAGGGCCATTTTGTGACATTTTGGGCATCCCATGAAGTTCACCACAAAATTTTGGCATATTGTAAACTGCAAGTCTCGGCGCAGCTAAGTGGATTGCATGTACTCAATTGGGTGAAATCAAACAGTGACCAATTTGTTGAAGATGGAATGGTTTTCTGGGCACGCTCTGCAGTCAATTACTGTCAGAAACGGGCTTCCTGTACCATCCATAGTATCCAATCTGGAGGTCAGCCATCATGACTGATATATATATTTGTTGTCATTGTCATTGCTAACTCGTTTTATTTTTTGTTGTCTAGCTGATAAGAAACTCGGCGAAGGATGTTCTGAAAATGAAGTATTGAAACTAGATGACATGTATTCCCATGCGAGGGAGAAAATACGATTTATGGAAATTTTTCCCAAGTGGTTCAAATACAGTAAAACTCATGTGCGAAAAGCTTTCAACGTCCTTAACGTCACCCGAGCCCGAGCGATCACTTCTGTCTTCCAACCCGTAGAAGACAAATGTACAGAAAGGCTCGTGAAACTCATTCCGGAGAAGCTTCATTTTTCACAATTGCTGGATGAGGAGCAGGAAAAAGAAATGGAGCAAGAGAAAGAGCAAGAGACACACAGAGAGAATCCTCCTGGGGCAACTCCATTGCAACACAAAATTTCAGACTTGCTTATTGCAACCCTTCTTGATGGGGAAATGAAGCCGAATGCTGCAATTTGGCCTGTGGAACATGCATTTAACAATACTATTGTCCAAAGCATAGTACAGCCAGGTTGTTGGGGCAACTTCACTTTCTGCACTGATGACTTCATGAAGACCGTGGTGGTCCACCCATCAAAAGATGGCCAAACCCAGTTTCTCCGACCAGTTACCTGGATTGCAAAACTGATGACATCCGACAATAAGCAACCGCTGTTTATCATCATGAGCCCTTTTGAAGCCAACGAACTACTCCCATCATTTCGCAATGGTCAATACAAAAGCATCCTGCACATGATCAATCCAAGACGACTACAGAATCAAAATGCCCTTATCAAAAACCCATCCTTTGCTTTGCCATCTTCAACCACCCCGTTGGTCAAGCTTGAGTGGGAAAAGTGGTTGCCACCTTTGTTTTTGTGCACTGGGGTTTTGTACCTTGAGAACGAAGACGAGCAAAGCGAGTACTGTAAGTTCCTTGGAATAATTCCTGCACCCCGTGAGGAGTGCTTTCAAGAATTTGTGGACTCGGATTTCATTAATCCAAGAAATGGATTTGTTGCACACCAGCATAGGAGCTTCAAAGGATGTCCCATTCCTCTGACCACGTTTGCAGTAAACCCGGAGGAACTGGTGACGACGATTTGTCAGATTAGGAACCACTCCAATTTTCCGGAAGACTCTCATGTGGCAAAACTTGTTATCAGAGGAACGAAAGCCACAAAATTTTAGGTAACCAGACAAAGACAGGTGGAAAATAGATTTTACGTTTTTATACTAGCATTTTATTTAATTGCAGGTTCCAAGATGTTTCACCACACCAACATTGAAACAAGAA
>JAQIWU010001392.1:0-16796 GCA_034696445.1 Isotomiella minor
GGTAAATTACACCTTATTGACCTGAACCTCAAACAGAATTAACTTTAGAAACCATCCCTCCCGTACAAGAGTGAAAGCATCCTTTACACACACAGGAATATGTATCCCGGAACGAAAGTCTTTTTTCCACAAACAAGGAAGAAACCCACATATGCATAATAGTATTTGTACCTACCTACCTGCGGCATAAAAAATTAAGGACATCAAACTCTACGCTACGGATTCTACGGTATGTTTATGTGTATCTTTCTGCGGGGTGGTAGTAAAAGTCTGCGGAGTTACGCATGAAACACTTTCACTGTGTTTCTTCCTCTCGCACTCTCGATGAGATGATAAATAAACAACTAAGGTAATGTTGCAGTGGGTATTCGTACATCGTATTGACTGCCTTTCCTCGAATCACAATAATAAACTCTATATTGATATATATTGCTGAAAACAAAAATCCAATTTACTTTAACCGAATCCGCATGTAGGCTATAAAAGAAAGCATACTAAAGGAAAGTGTGAAGAAACTTCCTCCATATTTCGAACCATCAAGACTCACCTGCTCGCTTTCCTTTTAAGTTTTAATAAACTTTTCACTCTACTATTCTCTCTTCTAGGAAGGAACTCTCTTGCACTGCATTCTCATACTGGAGAAAAACATTTTTTGTTATTTCAAAGGCAGCCGTAGATGTTTTTAGGTCAAACTTGTAGAACCCCGGAGTTAAAGGAAACAAACGAAAGACATTGAAGAAGCCAAAATAAAGCCAATTACAGGCAAGAATAAAAACCAGAAAAAAGACATGCGAAAGCAAATGATGGTGCTAAAACTGCTTCAGCAGCCCCATGAAACAAGGACTTCCTGTTTACTTGTGCCTAAAAACATTTCCACCTCACTTTGCTCAGAGATTTCCTCATTGGATTTTTGGACATAAATAGCCAGACAGTACCCGATAAGGAAAAACCATTATTGTTCAACAAGAAAGATGGAAACGGTGGAAGCACTCAAGTTTATATTTTTTCTATCTATTTTCTGTACAAAAAAAAGACATGAAAGCTGGAAAAGTCGATACAAGGATGGGTGACATTCATTGTCAAAGGGTCGGGTCGAATACGCAGTCTAATATCATTTCCCTACTCAATTTCTGTGATGCACGATCTGGAATCAAGTACAGAATTGCCATTATTGGTAATTCATGAAATGTCATCAACAAAATAGACTTTCACCAAACACGCCCCGAGCCAAACCCATCGAACATGCCAAATAGAATGTCCCGTCTCTCACAAACAAGTATACCTTACCTAAACACAGCAGACTTTTCTACTGAAATAATAATTTCTCATATTCGACACTCTAATAACTAGACAGAGAATGGCTTGAAGTTGATGCTTAATTCAGTTCACTCAATTTCAAATTTCATTTTCTCCGATGGGCAATTTTTCTGATATTCACAATTGAATGAGCGTGTGAACAGGAGCAGAAGCCAAGTTGGAAATAAAAGTAGGAGAAGAAAACTCGTTAGAGCTGTACTACTATACCCTATTAACTCTGAAGTGACAATAGATCAACTAAAGTGACAAGGAAGAGTCCACAAGAAAGGACACGACGTGATATTAATGATTCCCCCCTCGCCTTCGGGAAATGCTTACTGAAGGTAGGGAGCAGCATTAGTAATGTGAAAAAAAGTGTACTAAAGTTCATTTCCTCACCACTTTGGCTTTTGTAATAACAGAAAATTGGAGTCTGGCAGGGCATTATCTTATTTGCATAGAACATAGAATTATGGTAGAACAACCCTTTATTGCTTTTCAATTCATCATTTTCTATTCGTTTCTACCAACATGCACAAATGCATGTATTTTTATATAATTACGCTGTCTAAATTGCTGTCTACAATTGGGGGATATTTTGAGTCCAATTAAAATCAAACTAAGGAACAAATTATTATTATGTACCATCATCATCATCGTCTAACATATTTAGGGTGCCAGTAAAGCACAATTTGCGGTATTGGATGTGTCTGGCTACTTTGTTCCAATACCTGCATAAATTACCATTCCATTCTGTACAAAGTGAAGGGAAAGATGAAGACCGAAGCTACGGAAGAGTGTAGAGAGCGAAAAGGAAGCCGAAATTAAGAAGCCACGGAGAGAGAAAGACAAGTCCATTAGTTTAGTCCAATAAAGATAATAATGCCATCATTTTCAATAGAAAGCATAATGCATTACTACTATTATCAGCAGGCGCAGAGGGGTTGAGTTGAAATAAATTGGCAATTATTTACCATAAGTTCCTACTCCATTCCCCCCTCAACAACTATGCTCCCTCCTACCTTTTCCACAATCATTTTTATAATTCACCAAAATTGAAACCAAAGCGTCCTTTACAACAAACTAAATGTTACTGCCTAAACTCGTACTCGAAGCCAGTCGCCACTTGTCTTTTCACCAGGAAAGAAATCCATACAATAAATATCGGAATATCGCAGGAGGAATGCAACAGAGAGTTTTTTGCTGACAGCCTGCCTGTCTAACATTGGATTTCGAGCAAAAACGGTCAAGTGAAAGCTGTCATTTACTCTGGGATATCGTCGTCACCGTTGTTCGTTGGACTTGGCATCCAAACCCCGACAGAGAGACAGCAAAAGTGGAAGTGATGGTTTGAGGTTGGGTGAAAAAGAAGGTAGAAAAAAGCTGTCGACCAGCATCGAATCATGAGAGAAAGGAGCAGAGTTGCTTTCACCAGTCAGTCCAGGAAAAGGAAGGGAAAGGGAAACTAATCAGTCAATCTCAATCACAACAATTTATTCCTACATCTAATCAGACAGCAGGATATCTACCAAACCAAACCAACATACCACACATCAATCCAACAACAACGTAGTAGATAGACACTGGAACACCAAACAAACCAAAAACCAGGATCACAACGAGAGTTCACCACATAAATAAGCACAAGGTACATAAAGAAGGATCGATAGATGGATACTTTCAGGAAGTTTTTTGATTGATTTGATATCTGATTCTGGCAACCAGCATTCAGATTCACACGAACCAGCATTTCATCATTCACTCCCACTTATTTCGACTTGTCATCCTGGGAGCAAAGTAAAGTAAGCAAGCACTTTTTCTAGTTTTTTTCTAAACCCGTCAGAGAAGAAGTGAAAAGTATTGGTGCGATGCGATGGGGAATTGTGAGATACAGAAAGGTTCAGAAGAGAGATAAACGTTCATTTTTCCATCATTCAGCCTTTTCCTGTCAGTGCTCGCTCTAATCATCATCTGTCATTGTGGTTATCAGGAAAGGATAACAGAAGTTCAAAAGTTCTCGAAACTGTAACGCGTTATCATCCGTGCCCATGTTTGGGAAGTTTAGTGGCACAAAATGAATTATAGTTCAAAGTGTGTTTTCTGCATTTGTTTTTCCTAAAAAAAGGTTGACCAACATCCCGATCCAACACACTCATGAAACAGTGAAGTTATGTTGTAGGACTGTGTGAAAATTACTTGCAGTAGTGGATCAGTGAAAGCATAGGAGAGGGATCCAAAAAGGTTGTTCCCGAAAAGTGAAAGTGCAAAAAAGTAAAAGACATTGGAACAACGTAAAAATGCCTGAATCACGCTGTTTTTCTGCAAATGAAGCCAACTGATAGCTGACTTCCTGTGTTGTAAGGTACGTAGATAGACAGTTGTCATTACGTAATTGTTTAATTCATCTGCATGAAACACATCTGCAAAACAGCAATTAGGTAAGCAGGAGCAAATGCGACGGCTCTAATTTTTCACCTCGTTTGTCTCTGTCACTACCAATACATTCTCAAATCTATTAAGTTAAATACCTGTGGTCTTTTCCATATTAATATATGTAATTGGAGTAATAAATAGTAGAAAGAAAGCAATGGTCATCCTAACAAACAAACGTCACCCTCTAAATAAAGATTGATGAGACAGGTCAAGTTACATGAAACCTTTAGGAATGAAAAAAGTTGTCTCTGAGCCCCAATTAGCATTCCAAACCTGTGTCTCTCACCATTAAGCAGTTAATAAATATATAAAAGAACATAACAAAGAACACCAATCTGTGGCCTCTCTCTTTTCTCACCTCACCTCACACTGCATTGGATTGCATCGCACAGGTGGATTGAATAATATATGAAACGGCAAAATGGAATTGTGTTAGTAAATTAGAAAGAATTTTGTATCACGTTTTTTTTCTGGTTAAATGCCATAGGCAAAATTCTATCTATCTACCATGTAAAGTCCAACTTTTAAACCTGCTAATACAGACGAGACCATTGCACTTTTCTCCTCTCTCGCAGTCAGTTCTCTCTAGCGTCGGTGGAGGTTCGGTGCACACCTTCATAGGTATTTTATTATTGTTATTATTCTAGTCGACCAATAATGCGTACAAAATCCAGCAATTTCTCCTAACTGCAGTAGTAAATGAATATCGCAGTTTGCAAAGTGTGGTCGGTTTATCTGCACCTCTCTCCGAGAAATTGCAAATTGTTGGTACAATGTAAAAAGCAAAGTGTACGCAGTGTGAAGTGAATGTGAGACAAAGAAATTTTCCACACAATTTAGACTCCGTTTGAAGATAAAGTTTCCTTGTGACACAATGATAAGGAAATGGAAAGACATATGAAGGTAAATACATCAAATCATAAGAATAATATCCCATCTTTTTAGAATAAATAAATTCTCATCCACCCCTCTGCTCTCAAGTTTAACCTTTGTCGTGATGGTGTGGGAAGATTTTTAAATCAAAGGACCTGAGAACATTTTCAAATTCAGATTCCTTCTAAAACCGAAACTGTGATATTGGATATCTTCATTTTTTTTTATATCACAAAAGGTATCTTCCTAACCAAACATTTCATATCTCCCCTCTCCTCCCCTCACCATTAATGATCATCCCCATACCATCATCACCACCAACCACAAATCCATCCCAGCAGTAACCCAACTCTCATAGAAAGAAAGCATCGGATTACAATAATTCATCATCATCGTACATTGTATTGAATTTAATAGTGTCTCTTTTTACCGAGCAAAAAAGCAAGGACACATATTGTAAATTCAGTTTTCGTCATCGCTTCATACAAAGTTTTTCCTCGATTGCAATCCCTGAATACATTCAAAAACTTTATAAACCTACAGCAGCACAATCGTACAAGTGGTTCTTCTGCATTCAATGCAGTACAAGATTAGATTGAATTGAATTGGTATTACACGGCGTTTGCATTGGTAATGGGTGGGTGGATCGCGGAGTTGTCAGTTGTAGGAGAGTAGATAGATATTGCAGGCGTTTATTCGTGAAGTAAAATGCCATGTTTTTGTGGACGACGATGTTGGAGGAAGAAGTTTGTGAGGGAGATAGATAACAGCAGCAGATACGATACAAAAACGAACATGGTTAAAGCTTTGGTCTTGGTTAAGTTAAAACCTGGCTTTAGTCTAATCTGCAGCTCTTCTGGTTCTGCACGAATGCAACGTAGAGCTCTAGCGACCTGTCCTTTCAGTAAATACAAAGAAGACAGGGTCTCTCCTCATCATCTCATCTTCCTCTCTTTTATGCATTATCATTATGTATCATGAAAGTCAGAGTCTAATCAATCCTATTCAGAGAGACAAACTCCAACAGCATCATATAAAATATCTACATCAATTTCATTTGGACTCAAGCTTGCTGAAGCTACGTCACTCTCTGGTTTGTGTTTGTTAATATAATTCGAGTGGTGGTGATCTGGTGATAACATTTATTTTCTTTTGATGTTTCTCAAGTGGGTCTCACAACTTTTCCATCCTGATTAAAAATACACTGCAGTCAGCAAACACTTTTTCCGTGGGATTATCATAATAATATTTTAAGATTTGGATTGGAGCAGTTGCATACTAGAATTACCATCGTCATTACTTAATTCCGGCGATAATACAAAGTCAAGTCTCTGGGAAATGTCTAAAAAGACACATGCCACATTGTAACATCGTCCTTTCGTGACATTACAATGAAGTAAATGCAAAAAAAAAATCAAACACTTTTTCCAGTCAGTTCTTGTCGGTCTTGTTGAGTGAAGGTATAGTAGTGCGTGGATAAAATTGAAGTGTGAAGTGGAACAGTACAATTATCAAAAGAGTAAAGTGTAATTATCATGACGTTGGGAATCACACACACACACAACTTGAGATGACATGAAAATGAAAACTTAAACTGTGTGGGTTTGTGTGTGGCAAAGGAAAAAAAGGGGCATGACAGGAAACAGGTACAAAAGCTGTTGAATGGAATTAGTTTTTATACTCATCATCATTATAAAAATTTGCGCTGGGGGTAATAATTTGCCTTTCTAATTCTAATTCTATTTCCATTCGGCAAACCCTTTTACCGCACCAGGCTTCAGTGCATTAAAACCAAATTAGTGGGTTGCAATAATGAGAAATATGACAATAATGGTTGGGATATTTACTTATTAAAGTTTACAAATCTGATTTGGCTCCTGTACAAGCAATTAAAACAATGCAATGCAGTCATTTATGTCGCTTCTTGATTTAAATGAAGAAGCATTTATAACCCACCAATAAAACTGTTTTTTGGCCTTGCGAAGCACATTAAATGTCAGTGGTATTAACTCCAACCCAGCGCAGCAAGTGGTTGAAGCAATAAAAAAAAAGGTAATTATACCACCGGTAGTTGAAGTTGAAAGTATTTTAGTGAGATTCCTAATTCCTACTTTCCTCAAGGGGTAAGGGACATACTGCTGCTGCTAGATTTTAGAAGTACACGACGACGACCTACATTCTTTGGGACAGTGAATTATCCCAATTCACGAGCAATCAGATTAAGTGCAACAATGCAGTCTGACACTTAATTTAATGGGTTGCTTTTGTTCTTTAATCTGTAAAACAATTTAATTGCTGGTTTTTATGGTCCATGCAATGACTCATATTCTGTTCTCACTCGATCAAGAAGATAAGATAGGGTGAACATTAACACTCCACTCAATTAGTAAGATCAACAATGAACTTGCTGTGCACACTTTTGCATAAGAACCGAAACAGCTCCTAAGTGGAGGTATTTAGGAGAGAAAGTTGCAATGATTATTGTAGTCGTGGGGTGGAGGCACTTTGAGAAAATTAAACACTGTATACAATTTTACTCATTTTAACTTTTTTGGATTTCAGAAATGACATGACCTAAGAAGAGTTTGATTTCAAGAGAATTACATTCATCAGCAAATACCTACACTAAGATGACGATGTACAAACTCGCAACGCAAACTCAACGGCCTAGGATATTTTCAAATCTGTCTCCCTTTTACCTAATTTCATCACAACCCTCCAGGATAGTCATTTCCACCCTTGTTACCCTCCTAATCTCTATATCCTGTGTCAACAGTAGACCAGAGTCTGAAGAGTTCAATTTTAAGTTTATTCCCTGGGGTGGTCGATGTAGGATACCACAACCAGGAGACCTTGTCGCTCCAGACGAAACTTGCAATGAAAGCAACGGAATTATTTGCCAAAAATATTCTCAGGGGATGTACTGCGGATGTCCTATCGAGGCAACGCATCTTAGCTACGACAAAGCGACTGGTGAATGCAGGAGAAAGGTAATTAATCCGCAACCTTGTGCATTATTAAAAGTACACATTCTTACTCCAAATTGATTCTTTCAGCCAGGAGAGTTGTGCGTCTACATCAACATGACAAGCAACAGCAGCGCCCACAAGTACTCAAAATGGCCTGCTAACATAAAATGCCATGAAAATGCAGAATGTGTGAGGAGACTTGTGACCTCGGAAGGGACCACGTCAAAGAAGACAACCAACCAAGTCGACAAGTGTTACTGTCGTTTAGGCTATGTGACTTCGAGAGAAGGTCTAGATTGCACGAGCATAAACAGAAGTTCCTCCCTCTACAGTAATACGTCCAGTGGGCGGGTGTTCTACGTTTGGAACCTAATCGTGCTCCTAACATTTTCCAAAGTCTTGTGGAATTAAGTCAACGCTAGTGCTAATCCAAATAATAAGTGTGCGAACTGAAAGCCACTGTTTCTGTGTCAAAAAAAAAGTACTGTTGTTTCACACGTGGTGAGGAGAACCTAAAGTGATTTTTATGAAATGACAATGACGATGAGACATCGATTCAAGAAAAGCGGAACTTTTCACCGTGGTGCTAAGATAAAACACTTCAATCAATCACTTACTTGCAGGACTAGTCATCTTCTAAATCTGTGTGAGAAGAGTTCTTACAAATATGCTCCTATATAACTGCAAGTTTATACCGACCTTTCCTCCTTGCCTTAATTGTAAAAGCAAAGCATTGAGATTAAATTATGCCCTGCTTGTTCTAAAGACCTTGATGTTTTTGCATTTGCTCTCTTCAGCCCCAACATATATACGTACTTTCTTTCATGTCATTATTATTAACTTCTGGTAAAAGCGTGCAGCCAAGCGTAACGAACTGAACTGTGCTTTCTCCTGCGAGATCCCTGTTGAAAAGTGAAAGTAAAGTAACCAAACTTGCCTATAGATCATCAGCAAACGTATATGTAACTGTATACTATTATTTTTAGCGTCTCTGTCTGTTGTTGCGTTGTAGTTTGTTAACAGAAAATTATTTTGCAAACAAAACCCCCTGAGATATAATATATGAGTTTCTATTGTTTGTAAAAAAAACAAGAAAATAAAATGAACAAATAAAGTGGGCGTTAATTTTTAGGTTTATCCTGTAAACAAACAGTCGGGCATATAAACTGAGTGCATTGTGTGCATTCATTTCAAATTTTTATGAGGCATTGAAAGTTTAACAATCAAATGATAACAGGCAGTGGCAGTCATTCATGAGTCATGTCTCACTAAATATTTGCAGTGTGTAGTCAAAGTATGAGATGCATAAAAAGATGTAAGTCGTAATTAAAAATTGAGGTTTCTTCTGTAAACCACAAAATCCTTCTTTACTTATAAGAATGGCTTAACCCGTGAAAAATTTAGGTTACAAAGAAACTTAACAGAAAGAAATTATGGTTCATCTCACAACTCCCATACCCAACAATGGCTGATGAGTTGAGACACTTCACATTTATTCGTCCTAGTTTTCTAGTTTGATTTTGCACACTTTTCACATCATTTTAGAGAAATGAAATGAAGGGAGGTGATTAATGTCTTGTAAAGAATAATCATCACATCACCAAAAGATTTGGTTTGTGTGGGAGAGAGAGAGAGAATTTTATTTGAAAATGTAAAACTCACAGAAAGTTCTGTTGATGATAATGCATTCTTCTATTCTAATCGCTCCAACACGCTTCTTCTTGTGACGATGACGATTTTTCTAATACAATTCGTGCCAATGGTGCATTAAGCAGCATTACTCAACTGATTGTATTCATTGTAATGATAATGATAATAATAAGAACTGAGGAAGATTATGGTTTTATGAAATTATATTCTAATTTCAATTTCATCCTTCAACTGACTGCACCAAATAAACGAAATTATCCTCTCTTCAGCTCATCTCATCCAAAAGAGACGAATTATACCATCGCATAATAATAATTACTACACCAGTTCTGCCTGGATTATCTTACCATCATCAAAACCAATTCAACAACTCAACGACTTGGTTCAATAAATGCGATGTTGGTGGCCTAACCAAAAATCACGCTCGTGCCTTATTGAAGATTTGGTAATAAAAATATGCATAGCTTCTTCACTGTAGATCGAAAAGATGAAACAATTGAGTAATTTGAATTTGAGAATCTGCTCATCTTCAACTCGCATTTGCTCGTTTTATGTCAATTATTACGCAAATAAATGTACATTGTTTCGAGGCGTACGGTGGGTGGGTTGTGGAATTAATCGCGTTGTGGCAATTCAATCGAGTAATCTCATCTCATAAAACACAAGGAATCATTAATGCCAGCGAAGCGAAGTGACATGGACAAATTCAAATTCAACCATTTCTTCCCTGAAGCCAATGTCCTCAATTAACATTATTATCGCGGCATCATTGGTAAAAGAAAGTTCGTAGCTTGAATTGAAGCCAAGCCAAGAGACAGAATAGTTGATGAATGCATACATTATCTCTCTCACAAATTATTTTCCTATGAAAATAAAGTTGCAAAAAATCATAAAACGCGTAAATTGCTGGTCTCACTCAATTGCAGGCAGAATAGTGAGGAGAGGATTTAAGAGAATGGGAATTGCTAAGAAGAAGACGAAAGTGGCTAATAGTCCTCCTTCATTTTATTCAATTTGCAAGCGGACCACGTTGAAGGAAAAAAATAAAAATACTGGGATGCTTGGCAGATCTGCTTCGGCGTGATGCGGCACACCCAAAAACAATTTAAGCACTTTCGTTGAAACCGCAATTTCAAAGGAATATCATCCCATTGTTTTTGTACACACATACATAGTTCAAAATCTTGGCTAATTGACGGTTTCCAAAAATGTATGAGCGACAACGTGTTTTAGGAGATGTGCAGAATCAAATTCCTTTTTGGGATAAGTGGAATGAACGTGTACTTTTCTTTATTCAACACCAACTTATTAAACTGAGTATTATAATTGTTGTTGGCAGTCCCGGTAAAATATGGCACACATTTTCATAGCCTTCACCCATCCAAGTTAAGTTAAAGCCTAGTTTAAAGCTTGGGGCATTGATGACCCCTCTAAAGCTGCAATAATGTTCCTTGAAGTTAACATTGCCATCTCAGTCCTCGCCTCAATTGTGGCACTTCCTATGTGTGGCAGTACAACTACAAGAGAGGAACATTTGTATGAATTTGGTACAGAGCCATTAAAGGTTGTATTTTTTACCACAGTTTTTTAATTTCGTAAGCTCATGGTCTGGGGGAAGTGGTTCCGGGGTCATAACGTCTAATCCAGCAGCATAGATTTTATTCTGTTTGAGCGCAGCAATTAAAGCATCCTGTTTCACCGTACCTTGATAACAAATGCATTTGTTGTAGTAGACCATCCCTTCAGTGCCATTTATGATTGAATTATTGCCTACCGCCTCTGCTCGAATTGACAAACACTGCGTTTGGTTTCATCATGGAAAAAGCTCTTTCATTAAATATTTCCTTCGTACTGTCACTCAATGCACAGGTAACAATAAGGAAATCCGACTCCTTGCACAAAGTATCAAAATCCACAAACTCTGCATCTGAAACTTTGGGTGGAAAACCCATTAATGGAATTAAAACAAACATCATCTCAACTGGGTTCAGACATTAATTCCCTACCATCGTCGTGCTTGTGTCGTCCAGAATATAGAAACCGGGATGCTCTAAACGGTTTTAGCCTATCCAGAACTGCTTTTCCTATTCTGCCAAGACCATATATCCCGATCGTCGCCCCACTTAAACTATGCCCACAAAGATACAGGGGTCCCCAACCCGTCTTCGCCCAATTTCCACTGCACACATTCATATTCATACATTATTAGCCATATCAAATTAAACTTGGAATTCAAAGTCAAGTCGCATACTTAACTAACTCCTCGTGAGCTTCAAATATTCTTCTAGAAGCAGCCAACAAAACAATCACAGTCGTTTCAGCCGTAGCGTCAGTCAGAACGTCTGGAGTATAACCCAGACGAATGTTTCGACTTTTTATAGCTTCCATATCAATATGATCCACTCCGACGGACATGGTTCCGACAACTTTGAGTTGGGACCCTAATACATAATGACATGGTAAGAAGACAGTAGGGGTAAGTCATTATTTGTGTGCTGCCTAACCTGCTGCATCTAACACCCCCACGTCAATTTTATCAGTGATTAAACAAAAAATCCCATCAACCCCCTTCACACTTTTGAGCAAAACGTCTTGTGGAATTGGTCTTTCCTCGTTCCACATAGTCACTGAGCATCTGGTAATAATAAGGACAAGACAATGACTATGTGACATCGATAAGCCTACACTAAATAATTGAGAGCAACCTTTGTTTAAGAAGATCCAGAGCTATCGAAGGAATGTCAGGACGGGTTACAAAAACTTTGGGCTTTTGCGATTCGGACGACATTCTTGCAAAACGTGTCCACGAAGGCACTACAATTTCTGGACCTTTAAACCTAAATAATAGCAAGTTTATAATGGAGACGCCCTTTTCAATTTGCCAACTTGCATGCAAATAAATAAATAATCGGCGGAAGGCGTTAAGATTGGTTAGTCCGCGGAAAGAGACATAAATGAAAAAGAAGAACCTTGCCTTGCTCTATTTTCGACGACCGCAGACACGTTGTGCAGAAGAGGTAAGTAAGACGGAAACGTACTCTTGTGGACAATACAAAGATTAGCAAAGAGACGTTGAGACGACGCCAAAGTGACCAAATTGCTTCGCCCCTTGATCATTCTTTTAAAGCTATACAGCTACGTAGTTCACACCGAAGTCACCAGCCGCGGACAATTAAACAGACAGACACTGAAGGGTTCCTTCTCCACCTCCTCCTGTCCTAACAATAGCGGCAGAGGCATGCACAATGCAGTCAGTAAAAGCAGGACAAAAATTTACAGAGGGATAAAGGGTCATCATATCAAATCACCTGGATAAAGTTAATCCTCGTCACCTTCTTGTTCCCTGATGCCCGGTTCCAATTCGGTCAGGCAGTCGATGTCACGTCACTTGCTGGCTACAACCCAAACCCTTAAATCAGAACCACATCCACATCATAAATTACATGCATTCAACGAACGAATCTTTAAAAACGTGGTTTATTGTAAACTTACCAAATCAATGATTGTGTGCTTTGTCTGTAGAACTGAAATCCTTGTCTTATCCAGAAGATTACCTCAGTTTCAATTTGCGTTTTGTCTTCTACTTTTTAATTTTAGGTGTAAAAGTTAATTGTTAATTTTGTCTCAAATTAAATTCAAACGTGAAATTAAGAAATTCGAGTCTTCATTCCCTGAGGTTTGGTTGTTTGTTTTTGGCCCACGAAGAGCCGTCTCAATTTGCCTCCATCTGCTCTGCTGGAACTGGACGAGGATTTTGAACTGAAACCCGGCTGGGCAACTGACAATTCAATTCACACGGCCACAGAAACAGACTGACTGGAATTTTATCAAATTTTCCTCCCCCAGATTCATCTTTTTTGCAAATTGATTGTCCACCCTTTGACAAAAATGGAAAGTGCAGAAGGTACTCAAGCTGACGATCCAAGCCTTTTCCAAATTTACAACAATTTTGTATGTATTTTTATTTCAGACTGTCCAACGGGTTTACTCATCGACTTTAATGAGAGTCGAAAGGAGCCTTCGTCTGCTGCGTCTGGTGGGGTGGGCCATGATGATAATAACCATTTGCTGAACATGGCAGAATTTGATGACACATTTGGCATCTTTTCTTCACAAGAAACGAAGGAGGGACAAAGGGAAGGGAAGCAGTCCACAATAATTATGAATTTACCGACGGGACGGCTCATTCCTACTTCTGCTAACCATAGCTTGAACTCCACAGCGTCCCCCTTCGGCCTTGGGTTGGGAAACTGTAAATCCAACAGGGCGAACAGGATCCTCCAGTCTGTCCTGATTTCTAATAGTAACCTTTCAGTGACGGAAGATCAACAACAACGTCTTCCCTCGGACCCATTCTCGCCTGCCTTCCTGCTCAAGAACGGCCATAAGGGTGAGGATGAGAAGGGGCAGGATGCTTCAGAAGACCTACAAAGTGACAATAAAGACATGATCAGGAACACAGCAGACAGCAATGCAGATGACAGTCCTCGTCAGGAAAAGGGAAATGCTGACCCGACCGATTCCCCTTCCTGTGTAAAGTCAGAAGCAAATTTTTCAGCCGGCAGTGGTAAGTTGTATTTTAATGACTCGAAAGTTGGAAGTCAATAGACAAGTCTTTTCTTTTGTTTGTAGATTCCAGTTTGCTGGACATTGCCAATCTAAGCAGTTTTGATGCCGACACGGATGGAATAGATGAATTACTAAATGAAATGAAGGAGAAGAATGACTTAAGTGAACTGAGAAATGACATTGAAAATCAAGCAGAAGATGAGGAGGACGTGGTGGCGAAGAAACAGTTGGAGGTGCTTAAAAATAATCCAGAAGTTGCAGAAAGACGGCGCAGAGACAGCATTAATTCCAACCTGCAGAGATTAAGTATGCTTATCAGCAGTCCAATTGCAAGTCCTAGCACGTGTGGTGTCACAAACTATATTCCTACACCGTCGGCAGCCACTCCTGCCTGTGGGAGACGAAGCCTGGCGTTTGCCTACAGGTAAACCTCGCTTGACGTGTCATTGAATGAATATTCTACTAACACTTTGCTCTAATATTACTATGATTATGATTCCTGTAGCTCTTGCACTCCAATAAGCCATATCGGAACGATGACTTCGCCGTATAAGTCAGAGAACAATTTGGCTTCCGCTGAAAAGACATATACCAAACCGATTGTGGAAAGCAAAGGACTTTTATCTCCTTCGTCTGTTTGTAGTCGCTATCTCACTACGCCGTCCAGATCAAGTACCAAAATCCCACCACAAACAGATACTAGTTATAGTGAGCCGGGAATTTCTGGCAAGCGTCTATCATTTACTTCGACATCTTCGGGTGAGTTTAGTTTGTATTATTTTTATTATTGAAAAATTGCGAATGAATGGTTTTATCACATTACGGTTTTGTTTTAGATGCAAATTCCAGTCCCTCCAAGTCTGTTACAAAATGCCTTCCCAAAGTCATGGGTGTAAAGTTCAATCCATCATTCCGTGGGAGTCTTCAGCGAGCTGCACCTAAGGAGCCGAGCTCAAGTCAGCCGCTAAAGGCTACAGCGAAGGTCGATACTGGATTCAAACGTAACAGCAACGCAAACACTTCAAAAGTGGAAAAGGAAAGGACGACCCCGAACGCAATCAAGCCAAATGGAAAGTACATTCCTCCTGTAGCACAGTCGAGTCCACTTAGAATGTCAATAACTGGGAGTTCGAAGGACAGAACTACACCGACGGTTACAAGGACCTCTTCAATGAGGAGTGGGACCACACCAGTGAGACGATCTACAGTGACACCAGGAAAGAATAATTCTTTCACAACTGTTGTAAGTGCTAAATATTTTAGTATAACATTCCATTAGACGCTCTGTTTGTTTAAAATTATTGCAGAACCCAACCAACAATAGTCCTAAGTTCCAAAAGCCGCTTACACAAGCTTATCAACCCCTCCCAACCAGTCGCACAGCACTTGGTCTATCCAACAACTTGGCTCGCCCAGACACAATTGGGAAGTTTCAACCAAGGAACAGCAATACGGCCATTACTAATTTAACTGTAAGTACCAAACAGTGGAATCACGATGAATTTGTTTCTAATACTTCAATTTTTCTCAGAAACCACATACCATCGCTATCGCTGCTGATTCAATCAAGAAGGACAACACTGGGATTCCGCAAACAGTGTCTAATCTTCCGACTTTCAAGGAAAACCGGCCTAAAATAATGAAATCAGCCTTGCCACGTCCTGGAGGGTGGAAAAAGCCATAGACTTGATTGAGGATTGCATGACTCGAATGTATTTATCCTCCAATTTTTAACGTTTTCGATGCCCAACTTAATTTTTAACATATTAGTATGGCATAAGTTCTATTCAATTTGATAATTTTATACTGCATTATTATCACTATTATACAATTAAGTGTCCGCACATTCAAGTCAAGCAAGCAATACAGATTTATTGAATGACGATATATACTAATTAGGGTATACTAAGCTACTTCATTGCATTATTGTTCCTGTTAAGTAGCCAATTCATGTTACAGAGACAAAGGAAAAGTTAAGTGCATTCTTTTCCTCCAAAGAAGATTCCTTTGATCCTTCGCCTTCCACTTCTCTCTCGTACATCGCTCACTTTTTTGATCGATACTTTCTCCACGTTACAAGCGTACGTAACAAAAGGGGAACTTTCTCCCATACATGCATGCATACCCGTGGCATGCACGAGACGATCCGACTTTCCCCCAACTTTTTCAACGCCATATAGTCTGACGGAACGTATAAATACAGATATTCCCTTCGAACCACTTCCAGTTTCTCCTCTCCTCGTACCACCGTATCTCCACTCTACCCACGGCCAGTGTGTCACAGCAAAGGCATTGAACCACTCACACAGTTATTCGAGAGCCTCGATCCTCAGTCATATTATAATCAGGCCACGTTTTTTGTTGTGTACGAACGTATCCAGCTTTAACTTTCACTTCTCTGCTGCTCACACGCCTAACTTTTGTGGCACTTTTTCTCAAGGTAAGGTAAATATTTCAAATTGTTCATATTACTCAGTGTATTCATAGCCTTAACCCAGATTGATCACATCTTGATAGAGTATACATAATATGCAAAAAAAGGTTTTCATGAATCGCTGTTTCATTAGTCATTGTGTTGGCATACTTTGCGGTTGTAGTTGAGGCCTCCACAGCTCGACTATAGATGCTTTCATTTGCACTAGATAGTTTCTAACTTTAAGCAGCGATCACCGCAAATGATGAGCATGCATTAATTTGACAAGGTTCGAGAAAGGGGAAAACTTGTCCAGACATCCTTTAATACTAGTCAATGTACAAGCTGAACAAATTTCAATTCAATTTCTCATTTGCCAGATGTGTGCACTGACTGTGCCTGGCTAATAAATATAAGAGCAAAGGGAATTATTCCATTTATTTTAGCTTGGAGGAAAATATCCCACAATTGCGTGTATGCCGATTATGACAAGCATATTCATGGCATAATATAGTGTGCACATTACGTAGCTGTCAATAAGACAATAACAAGGGTAACGGGACAAAACATTCATACTTGGATATGCAGAAATG
>JAQIWU010001393.1:0-16778 GCA_034696445.1 Isotomiella minor
CTACCATTCCAATACATAAAAGTGTCACTTTTTTTTGTTGTTCCTCATCAAGAGTTAATGAACTATTATCATTATTTAGTTCATTCGTGTCTCTTATTATTATTATTACGACTGACTGCCATCATCATTAATAGCAATTGCCTTGTGATCTTGCTCCAAGGAAGGAGAGCAGTGTGCAACTTGATTTCTTCGTTCTTAATAGTCCACCTCATCATCATCATCACGTCGTCATCTTAGTTATTGTGAACTTATAGCTTGGAGTTATCTATAATTTTGCCACACCTCTTCTTCTTCCATGTATTATTTCCGTCTTCCAAAAAGAAAATAGCAACAACAATAGTCAAAAAGTATATTGTTGAAAAAGAAGGAGGAACATATGGGAATCTGCAGAAGAGGTATGCAATTAAGTCTTCTTCTTTCTTCGAGCATCCATTGGATTTTTATATTATGAGTTGTATCATTAAAAAGCTTCGGTTTTTTCTTTCTTTTGTTCGCAACAACTTGCGTTCTTCAACGCATCGCATCACGCATTTCTTTAGTAGAAAAAAAACTTGCAATAAATAAAAGAACAGCAGCCTGAAACTCACTACACTTCTTCGGGGAATGCGTAGAAAAAAACGTAGAGAAAGAAGAAACCAGAAGGCATTTGGTTGTTGGCTGATGAATTGCAAGAATCGTTTGGTTGACTTGCAACTTGGCTTTGGCTTTTGAGAAATGTGAGAGACAGGTGATCTCGTTGTCGTTTCGTTAATGATGAGGTGATGAGATGACGGTTCACTTGATTGCATTCAGTCCATTCAATTCATCATCATGCATAAGAAGGGGATATAATGAGCCAATTCTAAATTTTATCTCATGCCGTGCAGAAAAAGAAGTGCTTTTCTTCTGCGTATGGCTATTAATTTATTTGTTCAGTCATCCGAAAGAAAGAAAGAAAGAAAGTGTGTGAGGCTGAAGTAATTTTAAACAAATAATTGACAAATTGGCTTTTTCTTCAAGATTGATTTGATTTGATTCTATATAAAGACGAGAAGATTTTCTTTCTGCCTCTTCTCTTGATTAAAAATTTTGCCGTGTTTAATCCTCTGTCTGTGAGGCAATTGGTTGATTTTGGCACCTTTCCTTTGTTGATTTTTGTGATAATTTTATAAAAATGAGTCAGCAAAGAAAGAAAGAGCACACCAAACCCTATTTTATGTAAGGTACCTACAACGTTTTACCTTTACCTTTTGCCATTTATTTACCTGTTGAAGAACGAAGACTTGATGATTCCTTTCCTTCCTTCCTACATCCTGCTTTTTAAACGTTTCATATACCGTGATAGATTAGGATAGGAGGATGACTCAGACATTAGGAGAGAGACGCTTGAGCAATTTTCCTTCCTTAAAATCGTTAAACCGTTCTTCGTACGTTGATCCAATTTGAAATGACTCTGCTGTCTTTAGAAGAATATAAAAGCCTCTTGAATTAAGTGAATATTGTCATCCAAATTACTGTCTTCCCTAGAATATAACGGGACAACAAAGAAAGAAGGAAAGAAAAGAGGGTGGGTGGGTAGCGGAGAAGAGGTAATTGCAGAAAAGAGAAATCAAAGACATGTAGTAAGTAGCTTCTTTTCTAGGGAGAAATGACTTTGCTTGTTTTAAAAGATTGCAATTTTCTAAACGGGCATTATTAAAGGGAAAATTAGTCAGAATGGTGGCATCATAATTGTCATTCTACCTAATCTTTTTTTTGTCATTGAATTGTGTACCAAATCCATTGTAGTTAAATTAGGTTTTTCTATTGAAAAAGTGAGGAGAGGATGCAGATTTTGAATAAAAGCAGAGCGTTTTTTATCTGCCTTTTTTACTTTATCATTACGTAACGCGTAACCACTTAACTTTCTACCACTCTTTGCTGTTTGATTTGATTTGATACAAACAAAACTTGACAGAGAGAGAGAATGACTAATGCAACAATGCAGGATAGTGTCAAGCCGAGAGATAGAGTGTGCAAGCAACGACGATATATGCGATGCATTGTTTGTATGCAGAAAAAGGATGTTAGCACACGGAATAACAATGATGATGGCGAAAAGAGAGGAGAGATATATCTAGTCAACAATAATAGTACACTAAACTAAACTGGAAACAAAACAAAAACAGGTAACATTCAACGGCGTTAGGTAGCCAGCTTCTTTTTTTGCACACTTTTATATATCTGGTTTAATTTTGTATTGTTGTCAGTGAGAGCCTTTGTTATCTCATTGTCGTCGGAGTTGTACAGTACACAGCTTTTAGCTACGCACTATTATCCATCCTCGTCGAACGTATCTAACTTCGCCACGGGGAATTTCAATTCGAAAAATTGGTCTGTAAGGCATCGCATCTGTGGTTGCATCTCTGCTACCGTATTTTAAAGAATGGGATGAGAGAAGGTTTTTTTTAATGAAATGAAATGAAACGCGAAAAACGATGAAATGAAATGAAGCTGTGCTAAACTGAATAAAAATGATGAAGAGGTACTGTTATAATAATAGTTGAGAGTTTTGTAATGTAATGAGGCTTATAGAAGAGTGGAGAGAGATTGAGTTTACTGTAACTTAACTTATTTTATACCTGCAAGCTAGCTACTGTAGTTATCTTTATCTCTCCTCCCACTTTTTTTAGTCATTTCTAATGACAATGACGACGACACGACGACGAGGATTGTAGAAGCGCGCGGTAGCAGAAGAGCTATACATTTTATAGACAGTGTCATCGTGACTCTTGTAAAGTGAAGTTAAAAGAAGAGAGGTTTTTACTAGATTGTGTTTGCTACAGTTTGTCTTTTTTGAATTTTGGTGCAACAAGTTGTGGTTTTTATAGAGGTTGAGTTCAAAAATGAAGTGAGAGAAAAGTTCGGAAAACTTGTAAAAATCCAGGTATGGGATACATTCCAAATATAGACTTTTTTAGGAGATGCTCATGGGGGATGTTTCTTTCCTCATAAACGTGTAAACTATTTGGTTTTTTTGTGTACCTTTTAGTCAGTCGTCAAAGAGGGGAATGACTGGTAATAGTTTCTTAAAGAAGGATGCTAAATAAATTCACGACTTTGCAATTTTCCTTTTGCTATTTTTTGAGCTATAAAAGTAAACGAAGAAAATTGCTGCTGCGTGGTTTGTTGCTAATTTTGTGGTTCTAACTGTAAACTATAAACTAAACTACTCAACAAAAGAAGGGGACAAAATATTGGTTCTTTACAGAAAAGATGCATCATCCTCTGTTGATTTAACTGATTTTGTGGTATAGAAAAATTGGAAGAAGGTATTTTAAGATTAGAAGCAAAAGGATGCTCTAAGCATTGAAAGTTTTAACTCATGGGTTTAAAGGAAAAAGTTCAAGTTGGCAATTTCATCTAATTTTGTTGTGACTTGGGGCAAATTCAAGTTTGCGAAACTCATCGCAATAAACAAAAGGCAGCTGTTGCTGTTATAGATTCGCGTAATTGCAGGATAGACAGAGGTTAGAGAGAGATACAGCGTAATTTTAAGGATTATTGCATCGCATGTCTCTGTGAAGTAAGTCATACTATAGGTTTTGAGAGAATTGCATCAAAGTAAAGTAATAATGCCACGCCACAGTTTTGAAATCGTGGGAAAAGACAGACACTAGTGTTTTTTGTGGAGTAAAAGGAAGTAATTTGTATTTGTACCTTTGTTTCAGAGTTATAAAAGTGCAAAGATATGTTACGGAAATGGTAGAAATAGGACAAAAGGGGTTGAGTTGGAGTAGTAGTGGGCGATATGAATTAAGAGAGAGGACTACATAGATAAGATTAGAAAAAAGTTGCAAAGTGATCTACAAAATAAGAGCGTCATTTCTTTGATTTTATGTCGTGTAAAAGAATGAATTTTCAATGGAAAAAGTGTCATTCATTTCTTTTGTATGTCTCGAGAGTCAATCAATGTCAAAAGTTTTGTGTAATTATGATATGAAATTAAACACCTATTTTTAAATTGACACTTGAATCATTAACGTCAAGTTCTTCGTCGTGATACTTTTTTTGAGATTAAGATAAGCTAGACGAATCACACAAAATTATAAATGCTCATTAATTCGATTTCTTATTTTCTTTCTGCTTCCTTTTTTAACACGATTATTAGGCGATTGCATGTAAGAGAAAAGTGCCGTGCCGTGTGGCCTCTTAAAGAAAGCATAGTCGAGCAGTAAATTCGTTTCGTACGGGAAGTTATTCCCATGCTCCACATGATAAGCAAATCTTCCTTCCTAAACGCGAAACGGAAATCAACGATTATCTATGCAAAATTTGTGCGAGACAAATTCGTCTTAACATCCAACACACACACTCATCATCATGACACTTTTTTATATATTAAACCATAAAAAAGAGTCTCTCACATCCATCCACGTCGTAGATGGTTTTCGCCATTATTTAAAGGTATTTATTTATATAACAAAATCAAAATCCTATACTTGTGAAGAGTGGTGAAAATTGAGTTGGATTCGGATTCGGATGGAAATCTAATCTCCTCTCTCTCTCTCTAGTCAACTTTTGTGATGTGGTTTTACCTTTTGATCTAATAGCAGACGTAGTTCAAAGGAAGAAAGTCGTTCAAAGTAAATACAAAGATGAAAACGAGGTGTTTTATCCGTCACTAAAACTCTTCTGATTTTGCACGGGGAGGCGGAGAGAAAAGTTGAGTTTGTTTGTTTGTTTCCAAACTATTATGGCGTATATTTGCCAAATGACAATGACGACGACGATGGATTTCACTTTTCAAAGAACAAGTGAAAATCGTTCTCATTTGTTTGTTTCAAAAGAAGAGATGATGAAAATAAGTTGTCAATTTTAAAAAAGTTCTAAGAAAATAGAAAGTCTAGAGTCTCGTCTGTTTCTGACTTTTTGAGCCGGTAATGATGTTTTTCTCGGGAATGAATCGTGTAATTATGCCAATTAATATTTGCCAAAAAAAGTTTTTGGCTAAAGCAACGTTTATGATTCTCTCTCTCATGATTCTGATTTTTTTTATTTTTTCAGAGCGGTTTGGGCCTGAGGACTGTAAAGATTAGAAGAGAAGGAGGAAATGGATTTGGCTTCACTTTGCGACATTTTATCGTCTACCCACCTGAACTCTACACCATTGTAAGTCTAAAGAGAGAGAGAAAGCTCGCAATTATTATTTGTTCACAAGTTAATTAAATTCTCTGTCTTTCTCTCTTCTACACAGTCAAAAGATGAGGAACGACCGAATCGAAGTGTGTTGGTGAAAGTGACTGAGCCCGTGGATACGATTTTCGTCAAAAGCATTGTTCAACATGGACCTGCCGATCGATCTGGTCTCGCCGTAGGTACGGTACCTCATTTAATTTACTTTCTCTCTCCTTTGTTCGTTGTGCAGCCTTGAGAGGCTTGAGGAGTTGAGTCAATTTTGAGTAGAGAATCTATGAATTTGACTGACTAAAAGCATATAGAAATAATGCAATTGAATTGAATTTTGGTGGAATTGGAAATTGGATGAGTGGAATTTTATGCAATTAGAAGAAGAAGAGATTTCAATCTTGGTGCACTGATATGAAAAGTTTAACTTTGCTTGCACCCTGGATAGTTTTTTGAAGTGATTTTATCAAGTTTGAAGTTCTTTTTTTACAGAATGCGAATGAATGAATGCATGCAATTTAATTGATTTGATTTGAATCTTTTTGCTGTAAAAAAGTATGCAAAGTTGATAAATTATTTTCATGCACAACTTTCTTTGCCAAAAAGAGAGAGGATATTTTAATTGAAGCAATTAAAATACTTTGTCTAAAGTCACATAAAAAGGTTCCATATATTGCCAGTTGTTTAATGCGATTAATTAATTGATATAATATTTGATTTTTTGATGAATTTTTCTGATTGGTTTTGTTTTGTTTTTGTTTGTTTTTTTACATATTATTTTCACCCATCGCTGCTACAACACTTGACACTTTGCACCCTGAAACTACTTCTCTGGGTTTGCCGTGGTTGTGATTTTATTTTTTACCCGAACCTCATCTTCTTCTTTTGCTGTACATTAAAAACCCCTCTGCCTGCACCCCAATGGCACGTGTGCACCTTTTGGTTGGAATGCGCTTTTTGGAACCTCTGACTGGAAAAAACCCCTCATTATTATGCACCTCGAATCGAATCGATGATGCATATTAGGCGACCGAATTGTGAGTGTGAACGGAAGGACGATTTTTGGCAACAGCTATGACACGGTCGTCCAATTGATTCAAAAGACCCCAAGTGTTCTCTGCTTGGAAGTTTCTCCCAAGCAGTACGATACCTTGCAACTGGTAAGGCGTTTATGCACACATTCCACGTCTCCTTGCTTCCTTTCTATAAAACCGTGTTTGAAGTTTGAAGGCTTTTTTTGCTTGAGAAAGTGTAACATTCTTCTTCAGCACGCTCTCGGTGATAATGACCATGTTTTTTCTCGAACTTTGTATACTACTAACCCCCGTGTCTCTCTTTCTGGGTTCATGTTCTATGTTCACACGTCCGTCGTTTTATGAAAGAGATTGATTGTAATTTGTCAATTTTTTTTGTGTGTGTTTAAAAAGTTCTATGAGGAGACTGCCTACCGACCGGAAACAAACCAAAGACCGTATCATAATCAGCATCAACCTAACCACAGTTCGTCGTCGTCATTACTTAAGAGTAAAACAAGTCTCCCTGACCCCTTCCTCCAGGCGTATCATAATCATCAAGAGTCAGACCTTTACTACTTTCCCTCCTATGACACCTACGGTCATTTAGGAGGAGGGTCACAAAAAAGGACGTCAAGAAGCGGAAGAGGGGGCGAAGGAGGAGGTGGAGGTATGTCGTCCTCCTCGACCTCACACCAACACCACCACCATAGCTCTTCTTCCAATTCTCAGTTCATCTCTCACCTCCCGAGACCCACGCCTTACAAGTCCTCCTCTGTCTCAGAGGCTCAGACGACGCAAGGGAAAAGTAGTTCCCGTGCCAGGAGCAAAGCTCACTCACCCCAAGCGTACTACCCTTTCAACCAAGATCCTCAACAAGTATCTCAATCTCATCCCCCTGAACCATCTCAATTGTGTAAGATCCGTGAAGAAGTGAGTGCCAAGAGTGCGGAGAATATCTTGGTGTCGTCGTCGTCCAGAGGGCAACAAAATGTGGGTCAAAGTCAAAGTCACCACTACCATCACGACCATCATCAGAGGTCGACCAGCGAGGAGGGGTTGCGACAACCAGTCGCAACTTCTCATCATCGGCATCCCATGAGACCCTCTTCTGGAACGACGAGGTACGCGTCCTACGATGAGACCTGCCGCCCTGAACTTTCTAGTCATAGACGAGAGTCTACTGGGTCCATACCCTCGAATCCTGATCTTCATCACCATCATCATCATGGGATGGTGGTCACGATGTCAAGTACCAATTCCAAAATGCAACAGCAACAAGCACAACTACCTTCGGCCGAACTGAGTGACTCGGGCTCTTCCCTGGGAGGAGGATATTATAGTAGTGGAGGGGATGGAGGCTACGAGCATAAAATGGCGGATCGAATCCGACGAAGTTGTGAGCAGAAGGAAGAGTTCCTCCGTCGTCCAAATCAACCCTTCGTCTGGGCCCCTACCTCCTCCGCCCCAACCCCATTTCCCAAAGAGTTGTACGCCACCCCACAAAAGTTTGAGAAGATCCCATGGCCCCCACAACACATTGTTCCGACCCTCTCCTCATCCGGCGTCCCCCCTCCCATCCAAATCCAAGGAACATGTCTTAGGGGAAATAATAAGCCCCCGGGGAATGTGACCGTCGTTAGTGTTGAACACTATCAGCATCATCATCCTGACTATCATCATCATCAGAGGTCCCTCGACATCGATGAGGCGTCAAAGGCGGCTGCTTCTGAACCGTACCAACCTCGAAGTCTGAGCCCATCCTGGTTGGAATACGTTCCGAGGAATAGGACGATGATCATAGGGAGTCGGAAGTTGCACTGTGATCCTCCCCTTGATTGGAACCCTGACCTCGAGTCCCTCATGAGGACGGAGGAGGAGGAGGAGGAATCTAAGCACGATGGTGGTGGTGGCGGTTTGAGCCCTCCTTCAGACGGTAAGATAAAAGATATGGCAATTATTGATGATGCTTAATTAAGAGATGTTTAACAACATGGTTATGGGATTATGTATGTATCTTAATCAATTATCAATTTTAACTAACTAACAACACAGGTGCTGGTGGTGGGGAAGTAAAGTTAAGGAAGCGTAACGAAGATCTCGGTTAGTTTAAAATTACTTGCAATCTTAATTTGTTGTAGATGTATTAACGCTTTCTGGGCACAGATTTAAGATTTATTCTTGGTTGTAAACTAAATTTTTTCTTTTCTCTTTACTCACTCCTTGTGTAGATGAAACGGAACGACTGGTTCGCAGAGTGTCGTACTTAAAAGCTACATCTTCACCCATTGACATGGACAACAGGAAGAGTGGATCTAGTCCCATTTCCCCCACATTAAGGTAACATTTAATTCTAGGTCCTTGAGGTTAGAAGCTATAGTTTTATGAAATTCATATATTTGTATGCTTATGATTGTGGGAAAATGTGTATATACTAGCGGTGGAATGATTGGTAAAGCGACCTCTCCTCTGGGCGATGTTGTTGTGAGTCGACGAAGAAGCATTGCGAATAAACTCTCTGCAGAGTTTTTCCCAAAGGGGAGAATCCTTCGACTCAGGGCGTTCTTTGAAGACAGGAATCCTCATCATCATCAGCCAGTCTCCATCTTTAAATTCACTCTCGATAGCTTGCCTTTCTTTCCCCAAAAGATCCTCTCTCTTTTCTTGTGTCGTATTGATGGTGGAGTGGCTTCATGGAATTAACTTCATTTTGTCTTACTTTAGAATATAGTGACGTGGTGAATTGTGAATTTTCTTGTCTTCTTGTCCTTGTCTGATTGATTGCTGGTTGGTGATTGGTGATGTATTGCTTAGTTTAGAGGAGTTGAGATGAAATGATATGAAATATTTGGTGCCCTTTAGTTTTTAGTGGATATGATTTGACTGGCACATGCAAAATAATGAAGCTTGCAAGTTTTTAAAACGGTGTTCTTTTGTTTTGTTTATTCCAGCCCTTGTTCCGAATCCCGCGGTGGGTTTGGAAATCTCCTCGGAGTGAGGACTCCAGACAACTCAGAAGTTCAAATTCAAGGCCAAATTCATTATAAAATTAGATTGGGAGAGAGCAAGGTAATAACACATTAATGGCAAGAGTTTGTCCATACGATTTTTATCTTATCTTTGCAGAAGGGGGGTTACAACAGGTCTTGGAGACTCGGCTGGGCTCAAATTCGAAGGAATGGATGCCTCTACATCTTTTCCAAAGAACCCCTGTCTCGGGAGTCGGTCAATGTGACTGACGAAGCTGTGATATTAGCACTAAGTCTGCGAACCGGCGTGTCTGTTGAACAACCTGAAGATTACTCAAAAAGAAAGCATGTACTCAGAGTCAAAACGAGGTAGGTTTTGCTAACCTTTGGAACCATTTTAATTTAGCAAAGTTTTAAAACGGTGGTCTCACATGTATTCCTACTAGCTACTCATCCGTGGATATTACCAACATCAATGAAAATACTTTCGGCAACAACACGCCGTCCTCGACAACAACAACCACAAATACAAATGCTCACCCACCCTCACATTCCACTCCGGTAGAAATCCTGATCCAGGCGGACGACGGGAGTGACTACATGGTCTGGCTCCAAGGCCTCCTTGCGCAGTTGGAGAACAATAACTACTGCAATGGAGGAGGAGCTAGCAGCAGTAGCAGTTTGAAAGGGATCTATTTTGGCCCAGACTTTTGTCCCAAGCCGAATAGTAAATCCTCGAGGCTCACGTCATTCCTCCCCTCCCCAGCAGGGACATCGTCTCAAACGACGTGTGAAAAGTCGTCAATATCCACAAACACTGCCACCACCACCACATCCAGTCTTCAAGTTCCAGCCACTCCAGGAGATACAACGAGTCCTAAAAACAAAACCTGGAAAGGGAAAATGGCCCGAGGGTGGAAGAAAGTGCATAACATTATTGAAACTGGAGGGGATGCCAAAGGGGGGTCTAGTCCATACTCGTCTCTACCCCCGGCGGGAGTCACTTTTGGAATCAGTCTCGAGTCCTGTCCTCCAGGGGATGTCAATCCCCTCATCCCACGCATCATCGAGTTCGCCATCGACGTCGTTGAGAGGAAGGGGATTGACATGGTGGGTCTCTACCGCATCCCTGGGAATAATGCCACGGTGGCTACCTTGACGGAGAGGCTGAACAAGGGCGAAGACCCTAATCCTGATAAGGTAGAGGCGTTTAAATGTTGACATCATTTGTGTTTCATTGTCATGTTTTTATTCCACAGGATCCAAGATGGATGGAAGTTCATGTCGTAGCCAGTCTAATTAAATCCTTCCTTCGGAGACTACCCGACCCATTGTTGACGGACGAAAGGTATCCAGCTTTCATTCTAGCAGCTGATGAAACGGACGTGGACATCTGCCATCAGAAGATGCAATTCCACGTCAGCGATCTTCCCGACAGCAACTATGAAACGCTGAGAGCAGTCGTAATGCACCTCAAGAATGTTGCAGAGCATGGGGACTCGAATCGGATGGATGCGCGGAATTTGGCAATTGTAAGAGTAATTAACCTTGATGATGATAACTCGTGCATGACGATGTTGTTGGTGTTTTACTTTACTTTAGGTGTTTGGTCCTACAATCGTCCGCACGGCTGAGGAGAACGTGACGAGCATGGTTCAAGATATGAAAAATCAGTGCAAAATAGTGGAACTTTTAATCTCAAACGTAATAAGAAAGAAGAGATTGTAATTCAACACCTTCGAAATTCATTAATTTTGTTGTTTCTGTTTTTCTCAGGCGGACGAGTATTTTAAGGAAAGGCGATGTAAAGATGAATCAAAAACGCCCAGCCAGATGATCTCCTCTTCGATGGAATCGTACAATATTAATGACGCATTACGCTTACCTACGGCTACGGCTGTCCAGTTTTTTACAGCTACCACAGAAAATCCAGAAGGCGGCCCTCCTCCTCCGCATTCCCCTAGTCCAACTATTGAAAGTAAATATAGGATAAATAAACATAGAGCAATGGCTAATGTCTACTACGTTTTTGAATAGGTGAACTTCGAGCTTCTCTTTTCCAAGCTGCGAGGAGAAAGGTGTCCCAAACCCAGAGTCCAAATCCTCAGTCAACGTCGTCGACGACGACGGCGCACAATGTTCATGTGAGTGAATAATAGCCCTTCCTTGGTACTTGGATTATTTTGCTTTTTAAAAAACAGGGTTTACCTACGAAACCAAACAGAAAAGGAAAACCAATCGATGACGCTGGCTTCATCCGATCTTATGCAGGGTTGAACGAAGAGACTGAACAACGAGTGAAAAAGTTTGAGCTAGAGACAAGAGCCATGTTGTCTCGGGAAGACCGATCTCCTCATTCCAGCCTCGTGAACGTGGGTGGAAAATGCATATCAGGGTTGAAGATAATGAACTTGGACGATGCTCTTCAAAGGGCAAAGGATGATATGGAAAATGAAGATATCTATGACCAATTAGCGGACAATCCTTCCTGTATCGTTCATCACAGAGACCGAGGACTTGGCATGTACTCTTCCTCCGTTGGCTCTGGTGGCACACGGAATCTTAGCAGTAGTAGTCTCAGCAGTTCAAATTCCAATGGCACCAACATTCCTCCTCCTCCAACAACAACAACTTTAGTACATTTGTCATCATCAACTGCGCCACAGCAGCAGATCAAACTGGGCCCAACGCCATTCAAATCGTTACAATCATCTCTTCCTCCTAAACCACCTCACCTTCTCCACCACCATTCAGTAGGAGGAGGAGGACCCACGTCCGTTCAGTCCCGAAGTTCTTTCTCCTCTTCCTCCTCCCCAATTTCCCCACTTCGACGGGTCAGTTCCATGGATAGGTTTGTGGACAAAATACTTGAATCTAGTCATTCCCATTCCCGAGCAATTCCACCACCATCATCCAACAACAAGTTTGTGTCTGTTCCTCCAATCGTACCCACGCCAAAACATCATCATTTTGGAGGTTCTCTGGATTCTCTGAAGGACATTGCACAGTCACATTCACAGCATCAGTCGGAGGGAGGAGGGACAAATACCAGTCGTAATTCTAGACGATGTGAAATCTTTTACGAAGACGTGTCCCCTCGATCTTCCGAAGGTGAGTAAGGCCGTTGATGAGAATGGATGGTTTCTTTTTATCGAGTTCTTCTAGGAAAAATGTTATATTTTACATGCCCGTTCGTCCTGCGAGAATGAATCCTTTCTTTTTTACTTTTATTCTGTCTTCTACAACTTATACTCTGGATCTTTTATAGTACCAATGCCCTTTGCCCGTCCAAGATATTGGTATTCCAATTTGCGTCATTTGACGTCCTGAGATCACAAAGAAAACTAAGTAAAATTAGGTACTATTCTCTCTCTCTCTCTCTCCTATTCTTTCTTTTTTCCGTGTGTGGCGTGGCGTGAGAACTTTGACCAAGTACTAACGAATTTCAATTGCATTTGTTGACTTGTGAGAAGAACAAAAACTAAAACAAATGTGTTTTAATTCTAACTTTGTTTGTTTGGACAATTACTAAAACGTTTTTTTTGTATGTTTTTGCAGGTAGTGATCTCGTCACATCTCTGAGTAAAACCCTGGACAAAAAGTTGGAATCCCTGAGGTTCAGCAGCAGCAACAACGAGAACGACTCATCTGCATCTGATCGAAATAATGAAGAAAAAACTGTCGAGAGAAAAGAAAGAAGCGTCCTCGCTCAACAAACCTCCACAACACCCAAGCGTGAGTCCAATGGCAATCTTCGTCGTAAACGACACACAAACCCAAACCCAGCTGAGGAGGATGACGAGGGGATATCCACCTCCTCCTCGAATGGAAACGCCAAATTTGGGGGAAGTGGTAAAAGTGTGCAAAAGAAGGAAAATGGGATAAAGAAGAATTGGCGGAGGAGGTCCATGATTGAGAGGAGGGTGAACGGGGAGCTTTGCAACGGGAACGGAGGTTTAACTGTGAAAGAATGCACAGACAAAAGTTACTACCGTGATCCGAGCTTGTATCGTCTTAGTGGGGTGAGTTGAATTTATGCCTAATTACAATGGAATGTGACATGTGACAAACTCGGTTTTGTGTGTAAAACACAAGTTAACGTTCTAACGTTTAATTCCGCATAGGATTTCGTGACACTCCCTTCCGGAGGGACAACGACGACGCCTGGACCCACGGTGTTATCAAAAGAGGCTAAAACAGCCACAAACAAGTTGACTCGAGACTGTCGCCGACGTCATTCTCTCAGTGGTGGTGGAGAAATCCTGAGCCTCGTCTACCCTGAGAAATCCATGTCTTATTTCGACGCCACTGATGGTGGACTCCTCCTTCTCCAGGATCCAACCACCACCACCACTAACCCTCCAATAATCCCCTCACCACCACCGACAGGAGCAGCAATTACGTCTCGAACAGGCATTTTGGAATCTCATGTATAGAATTATAGAAGTAGAATATAGAAACAGAAGAAACCAACCACTTCTCCTTGTCTGCATGCACAATTTAATAATATTACTATTACCTGCTATATAACAGTAGTAAACTTAATGTTTTTCAGTTAAGTCAGTTTGTGTGGTACACCGAATCAAGTATTATTAAATAAGGTAGTATAGTAAACGTGTTTGTGTATGCAGAAAGAGACAATTTGTTGTTTATTTGGCAGGCTATTATGATTTGATATATGGATACTCGTAATGTACTTCAACAGAGCAGCATAGCATTGGTCACCTTCACGTTTTTGTAATTGAATTGATAAGCTATATACATAACATAGCTGAGGTCATTATTGTGATACACGTACGTATATGTTTTTTGTGAGGCTATACTATTATTAGGGGCAAATGAAAGAAAATTATTGTTTGTTAATTGCCGTTTTAAAAAAAACAGACTATTGAATGAATTTATCAATCAGACTCGCTGTATATACACCACATTATTATATCTGACATAGCACTATTATTATGCACAAAAATTCCTTTTCTCAATTCTCACAGCCTTTTGTTTAGTTTCTTTTTCATCCACCAAAAATGAAGAAGGATTACTTGGAAAAGGGGTATGTGTAGTGGTTGGATGTCGCATTTATGACATTGCATTTGTGATTATAGGGTTAAAAAATAAGCAGAGAGATCTAATCTAATCTAAAAACAAAAACAAGTTCAATCTAAAAACAAAAACATCCTCCAGAGGATGGTGAATCCTCCAACTGAATGGTGAGTTGCGGACCACTGCTCTTGCTGTCGCACCCTCCTCCTCCTACGTCCCTCTCATTTGGCCCTCCCTCCGCGTCTCTACATACAAAAGTATATCAAAAGGTCACAAGACTTGCTATCAATGATGATGATGATGATGATGATGAGTAACTTACGCGGCGTAGCCAGAAGATGATGGTGATGGTGCAGAGACACTTGTGGTTGTCTCGGGGGATGGTGGAGGAGCTGAGAAAGGAAATGCCCTGTACAGGAAGTGAATGAAATAGGTTGGTACATTTTTAAGAAAAGAGCATCTAATTACGAGTTTCCTACACACCTGTATAATGCAATTCTTGCAACTCCTTCTCCCTCTTGGCTCAGAAGAAAGGTGAGGATCCGGGAGCCATTGCATTCCTGGATGATGAGCTCGGGTCCAACAAAGCGGTAGGTCGTAGGAGACCTTAGACCCTGGAAAGTGCCGAATTCCTTAAATTCGAGGATCACCAGTTCATCCACAACCTTAACCGCTGCGGAGGTTTCTCCTTGATAGGGAATGATAGGGAAACCCCACACAGGTGAACTTCCCCGTCCTGACACATGAAGTGTCACGTACAAAAATGGAAATCCATTCTCCGACATGGTCTTTTCCTGCTTGAGAATAAAAACCAAAAAAAGGAGTTATGTATATGGCACACTCAAGTTTTTAGTTGGACTTTTATTTATTTGGATAGAACTTGCTGTGAAAAATAGCGAATCCAATAAACTAAACTTCTTAGAAAACAAAGCTTTATACCACCATACCTTATCTTGTTTTCTCTTCTCAATAGACGTTTTGTATGACTGTAAGGACGCTTCTGGAACTTTGCTTCTCCAACTTGGCAAAGTGGTAGTGGTGGAGGTCGTAGTTTTGCGGTCTTCTTCTTCCTCTCCTCCTCCAAGGCTCTGACAAACCCCGACCCCGACTGCCAAGCCAAAGAAAAAAAACAGCTCGTCAAAAGTTTAGAACACAATCTCGAGACATAAAAGATTGTGTGGAAGGAAACGATGTGGGGAGGGGATGAGACTCTAAAGTTCGATGATATGGAGCTAAATTTGCATATGCTATATCGCTCATCTCGGTTACAATGGGTGTACATTATTTAAATAGTAGCCAAATTACTGACATGCAAAAAAAATAAATATGAATATGAATGCAATTACATACCCTGACTCCCTGCTCCACAGTAGGACTTCATGATGACGATGAAGAATGAAAGGATGATGAGGATGTTACGTTATGAATGTTGGGCAAAAAGCATGAAATGAACCTCTCTGAGATCTTGGACACAAAAGTGAGATAACGGATCTCTTCCTTCCAAGTAAAAGGTAAGAAAATAACTTGAGTCTCGTCGTCGTCTCTTCTAAAAGAGTCAAAAAAAAATGCAATTCTTTTCATGTGACAAAGCATAGCGTGAAAGGGCATGGGGCAAGATGCGACAAACTATAAAATCCAGAGCATTTTAAATTTGTTTTGTGTCTCATGAGACCAAAAAATCATGTCTCTCTAATTTATTAATCAGTGTTTTAGAACCAGATAATGTGAACGAATCAGTACTTTTATTTTATCTTTACAAAACCTATATTTAAGCGTGGCCTTCTATACCTATGGTACTACATATTTTCTCTTATCTTTCTTCGTCATCTGGGACTTATAGATGCCGAGCAGTGGGAGAGGTAGTCCCTTCGACTTCCAGGCTTACATCGAGTCCGAAGTACCTCACCAGGTTGGATTGTGACTGGACATTTCTTAGGTTTAGGAGTGGTGGTAGGGGAGTATCTGCAGGTGGGGATCCAATGGTTATGGGAAAACCTGAGAATATATCCCTTAGGGCAGTAGGATCGAGTCAGGGTCTCATAACACTTGCCATCCTTGTCCGAGTGGGAAAAGAGGAAGATCGGAGACGACGGGTCGTCTATCGGCTTGGCATTCTTCTCACAACCGTTTTTGGCACATATCGGATAACCTGTGGCATTCAGGACAAGCCATTTCCCGGAAGGACAGGGTCCTTGGGCGAATGAGGGGTAGCACCTCCTCCTCTGAGGGACGTAGATCTGACCTCTCATGTCCCTAAGGCAGGACAGAAGAGTCTCATCGTTGAGGAAGCTTATCTCTGCCAGAGTCTCAGCTCGGGCGTCGAAGCAGTCACAGAAACCTCGGAAATGTGGCTCCAATGCCTGGCCTTTATTTGGGTGTGGGAAGAAGAGCATGTTGGGACCACAAGGGCCTTGAGTGTTGACTCGGTGGCAGTCCCCCAAATCGTCCAGGAGCCATAGTCCGTCCTTGTCCCTATAAACAAATTGAGATGTTTATACTTTTTTCTCCAAGAGAGAACTTTTTTACCCTATCCCACAGCTCGGAGCACTCATAAGTTGTAGTCCACTCGAAGTCCAACGAAGGGTTAGTAGCAGAATTAAAAAGAGTCCTT
>JAQIWU010001394.1:0-16776 GCA_034696445.1 Isotomiella minor
TACAAAATACAACAAATTCTGATAGTTGAAAGTTCGGTTTCAAAAGCCAGACCAGAAGAAGGGTCTTTCTTGAGCTACGCTGAGATGTTTTAACTATGTACTACTATTTTTAAGGAATCCTTTACGTGCCTTAATTTATAAAAACTGTAAAAAAGAGTAATAAATAGGTCCACAAACTAACTAACTATAGTTTGGCTTGACTGATTGGGAAAAATGAGACACAAGCTTTTCCTAATCTCATCTCTTCCCAAGTTGACAGGACCAGTGCTGGTGAGGCAAAATTGTCTCATTGTCTCAACCTGCCTCTCACTTTAAGACGACGTGAGTCAGCAATAATTGTCACTAGTCATTGATCATCGTCTTCTTTCATTGTTCGAGTCGAGGCCACTCACTGAAGAGGGTAAAATGTAAATGACCAACGCAAAAATGAAGGACATCCATTCATTGCCTTCTCTGCAACTCAGATTTACTTTACATTTATGAACGAGGCCTGCCTGTCGTGTCATATTAATTGGTAGTTGAAAAATATCGACGCATAAATTATGCCCGTGGTACTTTACTACTTTCCAGAGTCTGGTCCTTGTCGTGCCGTCCTCATGGCGGCGAATCTTCTTGGGGTTGATTTGGAAGCTAAACGAATCAGTCACAAATTTTTAAAGGTACTTCAGGTAGACTGAATCTCAGAAACTTTCACTGTCTATGGTCTTTTAGGTGAATCCCCAGCACACCCTGCCCACGATGGATGATGAGGGGTTTTATCTCAATGAGAGTAGGGCCATGCTCCAGTACTTGGCTAACACTTACGGACAGGATGGAGGCGATGACCACTTGTACCCAAGTGAACCAAAGGCCAGGGCTAAGGTGGACATGAGATTGTACTTTGATTTGGAATTGTGGAATAAGTTTCTGGGTGCTTATGTGAGTTAAGAAAGAAGAAGATTCACTGAAAGCTGGGTCGTCTTATCTTAACGAATTTCTTACAGATTTTACCATTTCTTGGAAATAACTTGGTTCCTTGTCATCCGTCCTTTAAAAAACTCGAAGAAGCTCTTCACTCTACTGAAACATACCTTCATGGAGGTGGTGGGTACATTGCTGGAGGGTCTTCCATGACTATTGCGGACATAAGTCTCATAGCCACCTTGTCCACCATCGAAGCCGTTGGTCACGATCTACACAAGTTCCCTAAAGTTGAAGAATACACCAAGAGAATGAAAGGGGAAATCCCGGACTATCATAAGATTAATGACGAGGGGGTGGAAAAGTGCCGTCTTGCTTTCAGACGTCTGAGAGAGAATGTCCAGGCTGCTGCATTTCAAAACACTCAAGAAGAAAGTACTCGTTTGTAAAATTAATAACTTGGAACAATGAATACCACAAGATACTTAAGTTTTTCATTCAACAAAAGAATCAGGCATCAGACTCTTTCTATTTATTCTCATTACAACGTTTATACAGTATATAGTTTATGAGAGATGGTAACAAAAGTTTGTTGATAACAATTAGCCACGCTGGATTTAAAAGTATTGGTCTTCATCTTGTCTTATTCGAGTTCATTCTCCATGGATAATGGCGGCCCTCCTCTTTGCATTCCCATCATGGGTCCTCCCATTCCCATTCCAGGAGGAAAACCACCTCCGAAAGATCCCATTTGAAGTGGTGGGCACTACAAATAAAAACAAAAGAGTGTAAGACAATTAAAGGTTGATCAGAAGGAAGAAATCGAGTCATACCAAGGGAAACATTGGAAGTCTCTGAAGGAAAAGGTGGTAGATTTGCGAAGGTAAGGTTTGGCCTAGAACCTTGAGCAATTCTTCAGGATGTCCACAAGCAGCGATGGCAATCCCAAGATGTTCCGTGCCCTACAAAAGAAAAAAATTACCATGTGTGTCTTTTTATAGGATTTGTTTATAATTGAAACTTACACCATCAATGTCACCCTGAGCCAGTAACATCTCCCCCAACTGAACCTCGTGAAGGAAGTATTGTTGAACGGAGGAATGGTCCCTCAGGTCAGGCAGGGTGGACCCTGACACCGCGCTCAGACGACGTTGTTTCCGCTCTAATAAAAGAAGAAGATGTTTTGTTTTGTTTTTGTTCCAATTTTTTATATATTTACTGTCTTTCAGCTTGTTTTTGAAGTCCGGATCCGTTCGTCGTCGTTGGTCGTAGTAAATACACCCCAGGACGATAAGGCCTCCGACGAAGGCTCCAATCCCCCATGCAGAATGACTCGGCATGCTTCAATTTAATTTTTATTATTTTGACAATTAAAAAAAATGATAAAAAGATTCTTTCCGGTGATATTTTTGTACGACTGACTGAGTCGAGTGGTGTCAAGAAAAAGCACACTCGCGCTGACGAGGGAGCACGAGAATTCAGTCTCCTTCTGCCCCTTGAACCGTCTCAAATTTGTACAAATTTTTCCATTTTATTGACATTCATTCATTCAGGGACCCACGAGGTGACAATCATGCCAAAGTATGTGGGGGCGGCGTAGTCGTAGAACTTGGATTTGAAGGTGGAGGAAGGCTCCTTGACGAGGAGCTCGCTGATCATGGAGTGAAGGATGACAATGCCGGGGAAGCCACAGTTCCCTGCAGGCCCTGCGATGGCGTCTGCCTTGGTCATGAGAAGGTCCCGTGATGCCGTCTCAGTTGAGGTGCTTCGATCCATCTGCCCCCACTCCTTGATGTACCCGTCGAAGGGAGTGGACTGCTCGTTGAAGCCGTAGGGTGCTCTAGAAATGAGTTAATTAAGGGAGTAAAATTGCAATTGATGATGAGGAGTACTTTGGGTCCTTGGAATGGGTGTGAGCCAGGTCCCCACTGATGACGACGGCTACTTTCTTTCCTGGCCACAAAGTCGAGGCGGAGGAGGCCATGTCCCGTCCCAGCTTTTCCAACTCTACGAGGTTCTTGGTACTCGGCAGCCCCATGTAGATGACTTGAGGCATGGGTAGGCTCGATTCCTGTGCGGCAGTGGAGATGAAGTACATGGGGATGACTTCACCCCACGTGAGGGGCATCGGGGTGTGGCCAACCCTAAAAAAGTTATTCTTAGTTGACACGAACTTAAATAGATTGCTCAAGTATAAGTACCCTAGGCTGAGTAGGTCGATTGGATTTGCAGACTTTCTCAAGTCCAGATAGAGTCTCACAGTGTCCTCTTGGGCAATTGTAATGCTGGCTGTGTAGTTGCTCCAAACGCTCCCAGCATCTCCAGACATCTAAGAAAATGATTTTCCATCAATTTTTGAAGGGGATTTGTACAAAGAAAACATTGTAACTTTGCTTTTTTAGCCTACCCTGGGACACATGGCGAACAGGTACCGGTCGTCTGAGTAAAATCCGTGGGGCGTGAGGAGAATGATAAAATCTGGAGAGGAAGACACAATCGCTTTGGCAACAGACTCCATGGCTTTGTGGAGCCGTATTGCCTCTTCTCTGGACCCGTCCCTATTGCCACCTACAGAAGATCCAAGTTGCACACAAGATCAATTCAAAAGTCTAGAGTGTTACCTTCACTGCCAAAATCATGAGTTTCAGGGTTTATCGTTATTCCGCCGTGGGACATGACGAAAAATCCAGTGAACGGGTGGGGGCTTGCAGCAGGAGCACATCTTACAGACAAGGATAAAAGTAGGGGACTAATAATAATTAGTAGCGTTAATAATAAACTGTGCTGATGATATGACTTTGACGACATTTTAGACCTGCGTTTTCTAATTTTGTATGACAAAACAAGTAATCCTAGTTTTCTTGTTGTTGGAATAACAGTTGTGAATTAAGAACAATGAGCAGTTCAGATGCATTGTCAAAATGAATGAATTGATGACCTATATGCAAACAAACTCATCATTATCATCATCGTAAAAGTAGATTTAAACTTGAAACAACTATATTGTTCTAAATTTTCAATTCTTTGAAACAGAGATTATAGAAACGATTTTTAAAACTTAAATGAAGCTCTTTGTCGAAGGGAATAGGACGAAGGCTTCTTATTTGTTGGTGACCTGGACGTCGCTGAAGATGCAGTGCCTTCATTCGTCTTTGGTTCTTGTGGTGGTGGAGTTGCAGCCATGGGAATGCAATCCATATCACTTGTCTTCATACGGTTTTGTCCAGATATAACACACATAGATAATAATTCCTTCTGTAGCGTATCTTCAGACGACTGTAGGACGTTTATAGGCTTTCCTAAAGTATTGTCTGAGTGTTGAGAGAAAGACGTTCTTTCCTTCGGAGCAGAAGAACTTGGTAATGGGGTGTAGTAGTCGGTTTTAACATCAACTATCGCTGACTTCAAAGTGGCAAAATATCTGACGACAAACCAGAGAGATGTACATATGTATCCTGAACCTAGCTCACTACTAAAATACCATATGTATTATGTAACGACAACTTACATTAGCATGTGGTTCATTTCGTCCACGATGGCTCCAATCTTTCGTCTGGGAATTGAAGTGCGACTGAGGATGTCTGGCATTTTAACTGAACAGAAATTAATACAAACAATGAGCACACAAAAATAAGAGAAAAAACCTAAGGTAGAACTACAAATATTATTATTGCTAACCGAAAAGGCGCAGTAAATGATGCAAGCCATAGGTATCAGCAGGGCGAGGGTCGAATGGGCTCGCTGCTTCTTGTTTAGGTAACAATTTGAATTCTTGCAATTGGTCCATAAATTCGTTCAGTTCCATACATAGTTCTGGAAATGGACATTTCTCTAAAAGTTCGCAACAGTGAGGTCCAGATACAGGACGTACTTTTCCTCCGCCAGTGTTGGCTCTATAAAAGAAAATACAACATTATTTTTGTCACGGGAATGCAATCATTTTTTCAGATTTAAGAACGTACCTCCCTCTGAAGGTGGCTCCACCAACGTCATCAGTAGCTCCTGGCTCAGCAACAACTACTCCCAAAGTAGCTTTCGAAGAGTTTGATTCCTCGTCAGCTATAGTTTTCCTTCTTTTACAGGGTAGCAGTGCTGTAGCAGGAGATGTTCCATCAATAATTGTTGTTGAGGCTGGGGTTTTGCTGCTTTTTTCCATAATTCCAAGAAGGTCTGCAGCCTTATCCATGGTGGCGGTCACGCTGTCCCTTTTCATACTACCGGTTGAAGCAGATTCATTTTGCATTAAGGCAACAACATTTTCAAGTGATCGACTGTCACTCTTCTGGCCGTCTTGTTTTTCTTGAGGTTCCCCTGTTCATTCATACAACAGTAAATGTAACCACGCCACAAACAATAATTAACAATACTGAAGGAAGAAAGTCCTACTTTTGACAAGTTGAATCGAATGGTCGTCATTTTCTTTACACGACTTTTTCAAGCCATTTCTACAATTAGAAAAACGATTACAACGTAGAAAATAATGTCGTACATTTTCAAAGCAATGTATTTACCCAGGCAACGTGGCAAACTCCCCCCTAAGATACCCCTCATACTGCTCCACTTCGCCTCCATAGTAAAGCAGGATCTGGGAAAGGACGGCGTCAAACATCACTCTCACATCTTCCACGACAGCTCGTATGAGTTCAACTCGTCCCAACAGCTGCGTTAGTTCCTCTTGAAGCATTTCACCAATTTTAGGATCCAACTGTTGGAGAGGATGATGGTGGTGTCGAAGGGAGTAGGACGATGCGGACGTTGGCGTTTGGGGTAGCGCCTTGTTCAATTTTCCTGCAAACGATTTTATCAATTCTCTGCTAACATGATGGAAGTATTCTTCCAGGAGTAGCGCCACAGGGAACTTAGTGGGCAGCCGGACGATCTGTTGTTGTATCAGCACAAAAAGGGTGTTACGTTGTGTGTATAATTTCAAATTATTACTGTTTACCCTTTTCTTCAATGTCACTAAAAGAAAGTCCACTTCTAGCAGCTTTTTTAATTCTTCAGGAATGACAATTTGTCGCGACCCTTGGTCCTCATCACCATCTGGCTCACTGTCTTCATCCTCTTCTTCCTCGTCATCTTCCTCTTCTTCCAAATCCTCCTCCCCGTCCCCATCGTCCGGCATGAGCTCGTCCAACTGGTGTTCCCCTCCTGTCATCAATTGACCTCGTAGTTTGGATGTCGAAGACAGGCTTTGTAATCTTGGTTTAGAAGAGCTACTGCTCCCTCCCATTGTCGTCATCATCATGTCCGTATCTTCTCCACCCACACCCTCCAGTCCTTCAGAGGTGTCAAAAGAATAACCCTCTGCTTGTGCTGCCTGTAACTTCTCCTGGATTGTCTTTCTCCTACTCTTCAACTTCTTCCTGGAAACAATAAAATCAATCAATGACAGTAAGCGATGATGATGATAAAAAAAAGTGTCCAACATACAGAAAGGCCTTGTCAATATCCACCTTCTCCCTTAGCCTTCTTTGCAAGTCTCTATTCTCATTCGTGTCCTTCAGTACGTTGTTTTCCGTGACGTATCGATCCCAAGTGTCCTTCCAACCCTGAAAAATACAAAATATACGCCCACTCAAAAAATAAAATCACCACCAATCAATGAATCATTCCTTACCTGGAAATGAATTTTATACTCGTAATAATAGAACCCGGCACCTCCTGGTTCTTCCTTTCGTACAACCTCCAATACCTGGAATCAAAAGCAATTAAAGAATGAATGAACTCGAATTACTTACAACCAAGCACATTTACATTGAAACAGATGAAAAAAGATAAACAAAAAAAAACCTTTGAATCGTAGAGAACTTGAGCCTTCTTCACATCTGGCTCGTAGCAGAGGACTTTCTCCCCTGCTTTGAAGAGTGGCTTGGAGGTCAGTCCGATGGGAGGTGGTGACTGTCCTACTGTCGATGACGACGTCCCTTGACCCTTGGAGGGAGAAGATAAAGACCGTCCAGACTCATTATTGATAGTTGCCATTGTTGCACTGTTATTATTATTTGAGCCAGCTCTGCTGCTTCCTCCTCCCATCGACATCGACAGGGTCCTTCAGCCAACAAGGTGATTAATTAAGGGAGAGTATCAGATGAATTAATTTTAGATGGACAACTCAAGAGGACAGAAAACTGACTGAGACACGAGAAGAGTGATTTTGTGTGATGTTGATGTTGTTGATGTTGCTGGAAAAGAGGAAAAAGAAGACACGAGCAGTCTCGTTCAATTCTGTCTGTGTGAACTTGTGTTATTTTGGTTGGCATAAATTCGGAAGCAGATTTTTGCCAAGATTCGACTTGTCTTTGGGGAAAGTGAGAATCTGGTTTTTATTACCTCTTGCATTGTTGGCTTGTTCATTGTTGGTGGTTGCCTTCATTCATTCATTCGTTCTTGTTGAAGGTGAGGAGGTAAAATGAGACTTTTTTTGATCAATTGTACAGATGTCATAATTGTCCAGGGGGAAGGAAGGACGAAACCACCAAAGTGTTTTTCCAGTTCATGAGGTCATGAGGTACTTTTGTTATTATGCACCGGACCGGACATCAATTTAGTGGTACCTTTTATAGCTTTCTTCAGTTGTGTAGGCTTGCTTTCTCTTTCTCATTTCATGTGAATAAATTATGAAGTGAAATGAAGTGGAGTTTGTTCGTTCGTTGTTCTGAATCGACATGTTGGACAATGTAGACATGTCTTGTCTACCTTTTGTAGGTTAGTTTAATATTCTCTTTATATAAATAAATAAATCGTATTTCCAATAAACCTTTACAAAGTCTTTACACACAGCACTCAAGTATTCATACCGTTCAGATTGGCTTTTTGTTGATATGACGACGTGACCTAAAATTCTGCATGTAGGTGACATTCAAGCTCCACTTCTCGACCATAGAAAACTGTCTTCGCTCCTTTCTTTATTTTTTTGCTTTCTTTCGAATTTTAAAGGAACGTCATAAATAGAAATGCAACAAGTGTACCGAACCCTCTACGAAAGGAAGGTGGAGGGGATGGTGCAGAGGTACATTGGATCCGTTCGTAGATGCGACGGTTGTGCCACATTCTTCTCAACACCGGAAGAAGCTTTGACTTGCATGGCTTCGCATTGATTGAGGAGGTGCTTCTCCTGCTTTGGAAGTTTCCCACTGGAGGTCTTTGGTCAACATATGGCCCGCTGTAAGAACCATAAATGTCCCTTCTGTTTTACACCTCTGCTTCAAGAGGAGATCCAGAATCATGTTCTTCAAGCCCATCGAGAAGGGGACTTGGCGGAAGCTTGTCTGAAGGGGGACATATTCGACGTGGTCGCCATGCCAACGCCAACCTTTGGAACGTCTTGTGTAAGGAAGAGAAGGAGGGGATGGAAGTGGTTTAATCGAAATCAGGGATTGGTGGGGAGGAAATATAAAAGGGCTAGAAAATTGACTCATGCAAAGGTTTGTACAGCCTTGCTAACCAATAAAACGACTCAAAGAGACGTCTATGACTTTCAAGATAGCGATGGTGACAAAGTTACTGCAGTAGACGTCCACAAAGGTAGAAGCAACTCAATCGAACATTCCTATCAACAAGAAAAGTCGAACAGTGTATCCCAAGGCCATGGTTCAGAAAGAAACCATGACACTTCTTCACCCTCTACATGTCAAGGATATTACTATTCCAATTCTATGATCTCCCATCTTTCAGGACCGTCTCACAACTCTCAGCTAACTTGTCGAGTCATTACTACAAATGATAGCAACAATAGGAGCTCCGAAAGCATCATGCCGTCGTCAACATCTCATATCAACGTATGGTGTGTCGAGCAAGGGGACACCACAGGTCAAGAGGTAGTGGAAAGTCAGTTGCCAAGTCCTCCTGGCCTGGAAACCCAAACCCAAGGTAACTCAACATTGCTAAGAGCCATTCTAGAAGCTGACCGGGAGTGGGACACTTCCTCCCTCCAAAATATGGAATACTTTGAAGGGCGAAGGACCAACTACGACACAAGTAATGCCTCACCTCAGTCAAACACTCTCGAGCAGATCACTTCATCCAAGGACACGCAAAACCTAAGGTTTCAGAACTGTCCAAAATGTGGAAAACAGTACAACATGGCTTGTCGGAAGTTCAACCAAAATTTCACTCGTCACTTGAACACGCATGAGGGGATATGGCCGTTCATTTGTAAAATTTGTCCCAAGCCATTTATGACTTCACCCGCATTTAGAAAACACGCCATGTCGGAACACCACATTGTCATTCCCGAATTTCCAAAGAATCCAACAGGGAATGAGCAAGGGGACCCAGTTGTCAGGGTTCTGGAGTTGCAGCATGTAAGGTTGCCAATTTCAGACAGGAGTGACGATTCAGATGTTGAAACCATTCTTTCTTGAGGAGGAAATGAAATAGCATAAACCAGAGATCTTCAATTCAATTGCAAAGATGACTTCATTCTCATTACACCCCTCATGACTTATATTCAATCAAGCAAAGGTTGCTTGGATCACACAATCTTTTATTACAAAGTACAAATAGGTAGTGATGCAATTCCATTAAATCCATATGCCTTCATCTAATAATTTATCATTTAGATTGCTTAAGTTGGAATAACTATACATTTTCTACAAATCTTCATCATCCTCCGGCAGTGGAAGGGCCTCTGCTTCCTATACAAATATGAATGGAACCATAAACCACTTATTCATCAATTTATCAATAAAATGTAGATACATACCTCCATCTCCCTTTGCATACTCATGATGAGACCGGGATCCATGACAATTTCTGCAGGAAGGTACGCCGGTGCTTGAACAAAGGCGAGGTCTGGATCCCCCATCAACTTCCTTGCCAAGTAGAGGAATGGCTTTTCGAAATTAAAGTTGCTTTTGGCAGATATGTCGTAGTATTGGATGTTCTTCTTTCGGTGAAATGTGATGCTCTTTGCCTTCACCTTCCGGTCTTTTATGTCCACTTTGTTTCCTACATGAAAACAAGGCTTTTTAATTGCCATAATTTTTTTAGATTGTTGAAAACTAACCACATAAAGCCAACGGAACGTTGTCGCAAACTCTAACAATGTCACGATGCCAATTAGGCACATTCTTATAGGTGACTCGAGACGTTACGTCAAAGAGGATTATGCCACATTGTGCCTACATAAAAATGGAAAATATTAAATGCACGTGTACAAAACTCCCCGATAAAGACTTCTTATACCTGAACATAATACCCGTCTCTCAATCCCCCAAATTTCTCCTGCCCTGCTGTATCCCACACGTTGAATCGGATGGGTCCTCGTGAAGTGTGAAAGTCCAGTGGATGGACCTCAACTCCCAGGGTGGCCACGTACTTTTTCTCAAATTCACCCGTCAAGTGGCGTTTGACAAAGGTGGTCTTCCCAGTCCCCCCATCCCCCACTAGGACGCACTTGAAGATGGCGACTGGTTGATAGGGATTTTTGGAAGTGTCGAACTGTGCTGCTGATTCCATTTTGAAAGTGAGAGTGAGTGAATTGAATTGCGATTCGGAAGTGAAGGTTTGAGAGCAATACAAGTTGTATATAAAGCACTAGGGAAACGTTGGGAACTTGACTCCTCCAAACGACATTGACTAAAACGTTGTGTGCTTGCGTTTTTGCAGCTGTCATGCCTGTTGCATGAAGCCGTAATGCGTCACCAATGCGAAATACGAATCTCAATCTCTCCACTCTGCCGTATGCCCAAAGCATCGAAAATATCGTCTCACTTTCCCGTTTTCTTGCCAACAACAGAAAATCTGCAAATTCTCTCTCACGTGCTTTTATCTTGCATTTTGTGTTCCGATTCCGATGGATTTTTGAATTTGAAATGCTCATGTATTTGTTGGAACCTGAAAAATAGAGGAAATGAATGGATATATAATTAGAATTTTGTTATTGAGCGTTTGCGTAATTGTAATGTCTGTTTGTAATATGTAAAGTCCAAATGAGCTTTAGAAAATGGAAACATGCACATTTTGTTGACATCAATAGTATTTTTGATGAGTTTAGCAACGTGTTTGAAGGTTGTACCTGGAAGTTTCTTCCTAGATTGCCAAAAAAAACAGGACAATGATGGTGGGGGTTTTGCTCGTATGTTTGGGTACATTGGTTTTGTCAAAAGAGTGCCAGGGCAAGATGACACTGTTGTTGGAACCTTTAATATCCGCAATAAGGGGACCTTCCAGTCACTGCTACCTCCATATCTTACAGTCCTCAGACTATTTCAATTCCTTCATCATACAATCTTCAGTCACAGCAACAGTTCTCAAAGGTAATTTAGCTGTGACAGACCCCACCAATGCCACATTGTGGAGGACTAAAGGGACGTGTAGGATTGTAGTCGCCTTCACTTGGAACCTTTTGGAACAACTGGTGAATGACGTCGATCCCGTCCTGTTGCTTTCTTCAGAAGAGATGCAAAATGTCTCAATGCCCCCCAGGTTCGACCCACCGCTACTTGTCCTGTCATCGACTTTACTGAAGCTCGTTCATGGTGATGGCATAATAATAGACCTACGAAAGCCTACCAACATAAGAAAACTATTCGCTTCCACTGCCAAGAACTTCTTCGGTGTCACTGTCGCTGTGAATGACATGTTTCCCTCTGCCACAGAGGCGAAGGACTGTTCCCTTCCCCTCTCCGACCTCTCCCACTACTGCTGGATGAATGCGAGGGTCATGCAAGCCTTAGGCGTGATGTACAACTTTACAGAAAAAAAGGTTCATCCAGACAATTTTAACTCCTACGGGTCAATAATTTACCGAGAGTCCGCCCACGTCAACCTTTCCATAGGCCCTGAAAACCGCTACATCCACCGCGACACTCAGCACCAGTACCTCATGTATTGTGAGAAGGATGAGTTCCTCATCCACAACGCGTGGGAGCTTTGGCTCTCCCCATTTCAGGTGGAGGTTTGGGTCATCCTCGTCGTCACCATAGGGCTGGACATCCTATTACAATCCAGTAACTTCAACAAGACCTCAAGACGACTTGTCCAATCCGTTGTGACCCTCATCGCCCTCCTCCTCATCGTCATGAAGACTGGGTATGAAACGTACATGACGACGCGACTGGTTGTTCGCCCTGATCCTAAGGTCATCTCAAGCCTGCACGAGCTCCTGGTGGAAAAGAACTATAAAATATTCTATTTCAACGACTCAAACTTCCCAACGCAGCCCAGCACGTGGGACAGCTATGGAGACGAATTTCAAACGGGGGGAATAAAGTCGTGGAGCGAAGAGTATTTTGAAGTGAGGTACGGGAACAGTTCTGACCAGGCTTACAGGACATTCTACGGTCTACTCAAGTCGGGTGGGAATGTGGTCAGCATGAATTGGGAGATGTATGTGTCCTGGGATCTGGACACTATGGAGACGGCTCTAGGAATGAAGCGACGTTGCTTCTCTCTTAAGAAACCACTTCGGTGGCAAAAGTCCTACTGGCTGTTCCAGCACAAGGGGAGGGAAGTTCTCGGGTCTGGTCTCAAGGCGTTGGTGATGTCGGGGGTTGTGGGGTGGTGGGATAAGAACGGCTTGTATTGGGACGGTCTTCGTCAAAGGAAGAAGGAGCCAGGAGGCTTGAGACCAATCGTAAAGGAGGCACAGTTCAACCCTGTTTCCATGGAGCATAAGGTTTCATCCGCATTTAGTCTGGTTGCAATCACATTGTCGACATGCTTTCTGACTTTTCTGGTCGAAGTACTTTACTCCCGTCAACAACCAAGTCAGGTAAGATGGACCTCTACTCTGATATCCTAATGCATTTTAAGTAAGTTCGGATAAAGACGACCTTTGTAATTCTTTAGTAACACTTTATTCGTAGATCAAATGATAAAATTTTACAAACAAAACTCAATTGAATAAAAAAAATCTCAAATTCATCATAGCCACATATTGTAAACAGAAAAGGAAATAGAGAACAAGGCAAAACGATTAATCCGCATTTTCATTTAGGTAATTGACACAAATTAGGTACTAGGAGCACTACGCTTTCCGATTCCATGAGTGGACATGAGATCACGAATGATTTTACCTTCAGCTTCACTGATCTTATAATCATCCAAATTGACCACATCTGACAGCTTCAGACGAGACTTGGGCATTTTGACCGTAGCATTTGGGAACACACTCTTCAGACGAGAGCAGAAGGCACCTCCCTCTCCCCCATGATTGACCTCCACTTCCCTCACCCCAGGACAGACAGGGACAAACTGGTCGGTTGGAAAGAAGCACTCCAGCAGCCCTGACCCTTGCATCGAGTAGAAGCCCAACTCCTCGAAGAACATCCCCCGATCTCCCACAATTTTGAATGTTCTTAGGGCAGGTAACTTCCCAACAAAGAAGGTCTCTCCAAAATTGAATTTGACTGCAAGGCATTTCTGATCAATGTAGCGTTTGTGATAGTTGTCATAGAAGATGATGGAGAACTTGGTCAAAGAGGGCATGAGGGGGACCCTGGCTTCCGACTGCAGGTTCTTCTTCAACGTCGACCCCACCGTGACTTTGAAGGTCTGAAGGGTATTTGCATATCTCACAAGGAAGGCTTCGAGGAGACGCCCCATGGGTTCGTAGACCGTGTCCAAGTGGTTGAAGTTGATGTAGGTCAAGGCGTAGGAAGGGGGAAGTTGAGACAGGAGCATCATCGTCTTCTTGTGGTAGCCATGAGCCTTCCCCCTTTCTAAAGGCTGTTGGAAATAACCGCCAGCAAATTCTGGTATAGCCCCCTTGGTCAAGGCAATGTTAATCAGTTCGGACTGAAGCCCATTGATGCCATTTTCTTCAAAGTTGACAATTCTGACATTGGGGAACAGGCGGACGAGCTGCTGTGCAATTCTAGTTGACATGGGAGGAGAGGTCTTGGGTTTCTGCTCCATAACCATTCTCACGGTGAAGGACAGGGTTTTGACGTGAAGAAGAGGAGATGCCACTTGTTCCAGTAGAGAGAGGATGTCCTGAGAGTCCCTGGCCATGTCAATGTCAAGACGCAGGGTTGTGAGGATGTCTTGGTATCTTGCACAAAACGTGGAGAAGTTTGTGATGCAGCGTCTAACTTGTTCCTCGTCAAAAGGGTCAAGGAGGGGGATTGAAAACTGTCGATATTGTCCATTGGCATTTGCTTCGAGATAACCCTCAAGTGACTTTCCCCTCATCAGATCCACGTGTGCCAACTTGAAGTAGGTGGGGCCCACTGCCTCCTTCAGAGATTGGGAAGCCAGACGAGACGCTTTCATGTCTGGAATGGTCAAGAAAAAGACAAGCCTCTTCAATACCTGAGAAGAATAGATTTAAGGAATGATGATAAGATAATGGCTTTGTAGAACTGATATGATGCGATGATGGACTTACAACTTCATTTTTCAGGACGAACTCCAAAGTTGTCAAGACTGTCTCGTGCGGTTGATGTCCACCACTACAATTGTCCCCTTGCACCACCGTCATGTCCCTAAGTTGATTCAAGACGTCGTCAGTTTGTTCAGCCATTGTCCTTGGTGCCAAATGAAGAGATTTGCTTCGGTGGTTGTTTGCAACAGAATTAGACTGTAAAAATGAAAACCAAATCAACTGCGTCCACTTTTTCAGATTGAGCAATCAACAACTCAACTCACTTTCTAAAATTGAATGATCTTTTCCATCAGCTTGGTTGTCCACCTTCACCTTTCCTTCCTTTCTACGTTGCATTTTTATCATTCCTCCCCGGATGATGGTGAAATCGAAATGAATACAATTTCTTGGAAGTCATCAACACTTTGTTCGTTCAGCGTTCAGCCTACATTTTTGCCTTCTGCACAGTTGCACACTGGAATTTATAGGTGTGTGCTGTGATCACGGAAGTTGATAGTGATGGATCAGGTATGAAAGGAATGTGGCTGTACCGTAGTAAATAGGAGTCCTTCAGACATTGATGTACAATATATTTGATTCGAAGATCAAAGAAGGAAAGGCAAAATAATGATGATGAAAGAAAAGAGGGACAATCTCACAAAGCCTCGATACAATGCAAGTGTAAAAATAAAATGTCGAGACACAGTGTCAATAGTTTACAATTTTTTGTCGTCAATTGCATGCAGAGTTATGAAAAATTTGAGAATGAGATGTTATAACAAATTGGGGTAAGACAAGACACGATGTTTGTTTTTTTGCAATGTATTTCATTTCAACAAAGAAACTCAATCTACCCACAGAAAAATTTTCACTGCCCCAGACTTGACATAACCAAATCGACCACATCCGACAACTTCAAGTGAGACTTGGGCATATCCACAGTGGCGTTTGGAAAGATGCGTTTGAGACGACGGTGAAAAACTCCTCCGTTTCCCCCATGGTTGACTTCTACCTTCCTCACGGAGGGAAGAACAGGGACGAAGTGGCCGGTTGGGAAGAAGCATTCCAACAGCCCTGCGCTTTGTATCGAATAGAAGCCGAACTTCTCGAAGAAGATGAACCGATCAACCACAATTTTGAACGTTTTCAGGATAGGGAATCTTTCTACAAATGAAACGTCTCCGAAATTGAATTTTAGAGCCAGAAACGTCTTCACCGATGTGTACTGACACTCGTCGTAGAAACCGATGGAGAACTTGGTCAACGAGGGCATGTGGGGGACCCTGGCTTCCGATTGGAGCCTCTTCTTCAATGTTGACCCCACCGTAACCTTGAACGTCTGAAGGGTGTTAGCATATCTCACAAGGAAGGCGTCGAGGAGTGGTCCCATGGGCTCGTAGACAGTGTCCAAGTGGTTGAAGTTAATGTAGGTCAAGGCGTAGGAAGGGGGAAGTTGAGACAGGAGCATCAGGGTCTTCTTGTGGTAGCCATACTTCTTTCTCATTTCCAAGGGCTGCTGGAAATAGCCCCCAGCAAAGTTGGGTAGAGCCCCATTGGTCAAGGCAAGGTTAATCAGTTCGGACTGAAGAGCATTGATTCCAGTTTCAGTGAAGTTGACTATTTTGACATTAGGAAATAGGCGGACCAACTCCTCTGCAATTCTGGCCGACATGGGGGAAGAGGTCTTGGGTTTTTCCTTCCGACATAATCTGACGTCGAAGGTCAAAGTGTGGACATGAAGAAGAGGAGTTGTCACTTGTTCCAGTAGAGAAAGGACGTACCGTGGCTTCCTTGCCATTTGAATCTTGATACTCAGAGATGACAGAATGTCGTGAAACTTTGAGCAAAACGTGGAGAAAGTGGCGATGGACTTCTCGACTTCTTCCTTGTGAAAGGTGTCAAGGCAATGAAGGGTAAAGTGTCGATATTTCCCATCGGGGTTACTTTCCAAGTACTCTTCAAGCTTCAAACCCGAAAGAGTCACAAGATGTGGCCGTTTGAAATAATAAGGGTCCACTGCCTCCTTCAGAGAGTGGGAAGCCAGGCGGACAGCTTTCATATCAGGAATGGTCAAGAAGGAAGCAGTCTTCTCCATTACCTGGTTAAAATAGTCAATGGTTAAAGATAACATTTTTGTTATGTTGATAATGTAATATAGGCTTACAATGTCGTTTTTCAGGACTGACTCCAAAGGACTCAAGGTTTCGCCGTGTGGTTGAAGTCCACTAATACCGTCCACTTTCACCGTGACGTCATCCTTTTGATTGACAATGTAAGCTTGTTCTGCCATACTGTGATTGGAAGTGGCAAAAAGTTATTTGATGAATATTGGATAGAGGAGTAAACTAATGTATCCTTTCACCTCACACTCCTTGGACACACTGATGAAGAAGATGATGATGAATAGCACTTTTCTTCACCTGTCGATTTCTTCAACCGTATGGATACACTACACTATAGTAATCCATGCTTCAACGAAATGAAAAAACTTTTGTTCGAATTCTGCTGGTTTTTTTAGAGTTAGAGTTGTTGTTCCTTGGAACAATAGACTCATGGACGTGGTC
>JAQIWU010001395.1:0-16767 GCA_034696445.1 Isotomiella minor
GGCTGGCATTATATAAAATTATATTATTATTATCGAACACAAAAAATCAAGTCAGGTGTAAAGATAACAATTTCCTTTCTTTGCTTCCTTACAGGAGATTGGCTACAAAGTGTGAATGGAATTCCTGTCGACTTCCTAAATGTGAACGGAGTCCTCCTTGAGCTAGTAAGGGCCAAACCCGAGGACTTTGCAATAACTCCACTGAAGGTAAGGCAACGAACTACTTGCTCCAATTTCAATTCAATATAGATTCCACACTTCTTATCCTTGATGTGATATGGTGATGATGAGAAATTGTCGGCTTTGAAATTACATTATATAACTTTGGTCTTGGCTGTGTTTGGTGGTTGTGTGTGGGTAATGGAGTGTGCATCAGTGAAAGTTAGCAGAAAAAGAGGTGACACTTTTATCGTCACTCTGAGAGGTGAGCAATTAGCAGTTGATTGGCATAAGAAGGCTGTAGAGTAAACGCTTCAATAACTTTTGAAATTGAATGCTGAAGCCTCTTTTTCCGCTTTGCTTCTCTGAGCTCTGGTTGAACATTAGTTGTTTATTGATAATGAGAAGAAAGGACCAGAGAGAGAGTTGATTGATTGAATGAATAAGAGTCAAGACAAGTCAGAAAAGAGTTGCCGTGCCTATCACCCAACGCCGCGACTTACCCTGGCCTTGTTATGATATCATTAACACTGGAGGCACGCACCATTATTATTATTATTAAGAAGATCTTTACTTTCTTTCATCTGACAACGCCTGTCTGACTAAGTAAGCATCTACACCCTTACACAAGAAACGAAAGAAAAAAAAACGAAAGAGTGACTATGGGACTGGTAGATCATGTAATAAATTATCAAACTACAGTCGTCTTTGGGGAAATCAATGGCTGATGAGATCGATCGACTTTTCGAGGCTGCAGAAGAGGAGATGAGATGAGGAAGAAAGCAGAGTCCCTATCTATCCATAATAATCATCATCATCGTTTTTTTCATATTGCTTTTCTACCTTCTTTTTGAACTGCAGGTTGACCAGTCCTCATTTCATTTTATCTTTTGGGCTGCACAAAAATCTTCAATAAGTGGTTAACGGGGCACCGTGAGAATCCTCACTAATTAGATTATCCATTCAAACCTTCTCAATTTTTTATTAGTTCTCCTCTTCTCTCCACTTTCGCCATTTCGTCTTCCGTTCCTTTTAAACAAGTTAAAACTTTCCTCCGGGGAAAGTAGTGAGAGAGAAAGTGAGACGGAGGAGGACAAGAAAATCAACTTTATCTCGAAAAGAAACTAAACTAAAGTTGGACATGTATCTATCCATCTACTTGAGTTGAAGAAAAAAGTTGAGTTTTAGTTCGTTCAATTCAATTCAGTTCAATTTGGTTGAATTCAATTGAATTGAAACACCTTCGATCTAGCCTGCCTGCACTACTACTCCTTTCTGTCCTACAGGATGTAGGATGACTACATGCATACATACAAGCATTCAATCAATCCAACTGGGCAAAAGCCGCACATAGATATATACATGCATAATGCATAATTTAGGTAAGCACATCGCATCATCCACTTTTCTTCATTTACTCCACAACGTTGTCCATCCAGGAGTGTGGAATGAGATGAATGAGTGCAATTGAGAAAGGAAAGGGAGGCGGATTGCACCGCCCGGTGGTGTAAAATTAATCAGAGAGGCCACCGAGGAACGCACATGGAATCTAAAATTCAATCCTACCCGACAAATTAAAAATAGTTTGGAGAAGGGGTGATACTTATACCCGTGTGTCTATATATGACGACGGGATTGGTTGGTTGCATCGGGTCTGATAAATTGCGATAATCCCTCGAAGTGAAAGTCTTTTGGCTGCGTCATTTGCCCATTAGTCTGAGCACGCACCTGGATCAATGATACATGATTTTTACACCTTATCATTTTCATCTTTGGTCTGGAGTGAGCGAGTGAGTGGTGGTGAAAGTGAGGGACGATGAGGCAGGAGAGAAAGTTAAATGCCACGGAAAGAGATTGGGAAGGAAGGGAAAGAAGGAGAGAAAGTTTTTAATACATCAGAATAAATCCTCTCCGACCCCAAAAGGCTCAAGTGAGTGATGATCATCTTTCATCGACAAGACGAAAGGAGTAATCGCGTCCGAATAAATTCTGACAAGTCCTCATTTCTCATCACTCCGTCCCTGTTTTTTTCTTCTTTTAAGAATTCCCTCCTATTAGATCTACTCTTTTATCCATCGCAAAGAAAAAAATCTTTGTTTTCTCTCAATAGCATATTTAGACGTGTCTATAAAATAAGGCCATGTATTTTTCTCTTCTAAACGCTTATACATATTTCATAATTGGATTTATCGACTCCCTTCAATCTAACCGCATTTCTTCTGCCCTTCTCATCTCTGATGTATGGGCCTGCTCCGACACTTTGCACATCCACCGCTAGCAATACCTGCAATTATGCTTCGAATTGGAGAAAGTTGGGAAACATATCTTACACAAGTCGGGCATTTATTTATTTCTTTCCAATTCAGTTCTCAAGAGAAGGACCAAGGCGTGTGTGCTGCCTTCCTCTGTGCTTCATGCCGTGCATTCATAATCAGTATGAAGGTATTAGGATACATGACACGACACAAACACACACGAGCACACTCATCTATCTCACTACACAAGTTAAGTTGTCTTGGGGTCCCACTTTCTCTCATCCAGAAATTGAGTGAAAGTGAAAGCCAAAGGAAGAAAGGCTAGAGATATGCCAGTATTTACTGAAGAAGAAGCAATAGACACATTAATTTCCAAGCCTTCTCCGCCCATCCTTACATACAACAAACAGCCTTAGATTGAATTCGCCCCGCTTCATTTCATTTCACTTTCTCCATCAAGTCAAGTGTGTAGCTTTAAATCTCCACAATAAATAATGCAAAGGCCTACTTTTACCCACCAGCCTCGATCATCTTACCTCACAGAGAAAACAGGCTTTATCTTTATCACAAGAACTACAATGGTTAGTAGAGCTTCGAGTGGGGATCAAGAACATTCACAATTTTGAACACCAAGATACACAAACCTTGAAATATCCGAGAAAATGTATCCTTTGATTCGTAATTAGAATCTTCACAACTTTGAAAGATATGTTGCGTTTTTTTTCAGTAGCCTTCTCCAACGCCCACGTTTTGTAATCACTTGCCCAGAGTTGAGCTGCCTGTTAGCACCTTATATTTCCCAAAAAACCAGTGCTTGACTCAACTTTGCAAAAATCATCATTCAAACCACAAGTTTCTTTATTATCATCAGTGTGTTGTTACATTCCAATCTTGTTGAGCTGTTAGCTTCATTATAAAACTTTGAAACATGTTGATTCGAAAGTTATTGAGACTGGTCTTTTTCCAGTGCCATTTTAAATTGAATTTGAATCAAAAAAGTTTTTTGTTGACCTGAATGTATGATGGTGAAAGCTTAATTGCTTTTTCTTCTTTATGAACTAGCTAATAATAATGAAATGATGCTGATAATGATTCTCTTGAGTTGGGTTTTGAGTTTTTCGCACCTTCTCATTTCATTTTTTGCAGATGTGGTAGCAAAGTAGGGATGACTGAAGTAAATATTACAAGTCTTCTTTCTTAACTTTTCTCAAAACTTTTTAAATCGAATCGGAATGAAATGAGATTTTAATTTCTCCCAATTTAATTTGATAAAACTTTCTTATTGCAGGTTGTTTTAGGACTGCAGAGAGTGTCTGGCTACACTGTGACTGATGCTCCGTTAAAAACGGTGGTATGTTCAAGAGTCAATATTGGTTTCCTTTTCATACTTTCTTCAATAATTGTTTTAGACATTTGGTGAAAGTGTGGTAAGGAAAGAGGGCGAGGAGGGTCAGAACAAAGTGGAGAAACTGAAGGATACCTGCGGCCAATGTTTCTCTTATCATGACCACCATGGCTCAAATAATGATGAGTTGAGTCCTGAAAATATGTCAAAAGTTGCTGTGATCTACATCTCCGTCGTTCACACTCCACCTCCTCCCTCTCCTTCGCCCTGTTCTGCAACAAAGGTAAGAATATTAATATTGTTAATAATAATAATGTTGCTGGTGTGGAAAAGTCAGCATTCATTAAACCATTTTAAGAGTCCTCAATAATTTCGCGGAAGGGGTTTTGGGAGCGATGGAAGATGTATGTTTGACAAGGTGACTGACTACCAAACATGTCGTAAAATAGCAAGTAGAGCCATGTAATGTAGGAGGCCCAAGAGAGTAATTTAAATTCCACAACGGGATAGACAGATATCAGCCAAGCAACCATGGCATGCATGCATGCATACCATCTTTCTCGTCTTGAGATCAATCTCGTCCCTCCGATTGCGGTTTCATTCTTTTTTTCCTCTCTCTATGTATGTCTGTCTATTCCTCCATGGAGTCTAGTGGAGTATGAAATAATGGCATCTGCAACACACAAAGTATGGCTCTTCCGCTGGAGAGAAAGTATCCAATAATGTGAAAGCGATGTGATGGTATTACGTACACGCACATACTGCAATAAGTAGAGCAGAATCCTCGCTTCAAACCAAATCACGTCTGCTCGTTGGCTCAGGCAAAGAAATTGTGAGGGAAAGGAAGGAAAGAAATACTTTATTTTTACAACAGGTGTAGCTTCCGAAATGGGATGACTCCTCAAGTCAAGTCAAGACGCGATTTAAGTCAAGTGCTGCCCAATGCAATACAATGAAATGTCAGGGAAAGTTGTTGCTATATTTTATTCGAATTGTTCCAAAAAATATTGTACAAAAAAAAAACTAAAGAGCACTTCACTATTCATTTGATAACAAAAGCATCAAACAACATTCAACGTGAGAAAAGGGCGAGTGTCCACTTGACGACATTCATTCAGTCCCCGGACATAGGAGAAAGTGGAACAACCGAACAAACGAAGCGAAGAAAGTCATTATTATTTATCTACCGTCACATTACCACATTCAGTTTGTCAGATTCACACTTAACACATAATAATAATAATAAACAGCGCATGAAAATAAATGCTATCGTGAATTTTACGGCGTCCCTTTCATTTTCGTATGAGGGGAAAAGAAAGTGGTGGTAGAAAATGATTGAAGCCACCACCTTCATACGCTTGTGTGTGTCTGTCTCTTGTCTGCTTGCACTTTTTAAGCCTTTTGATTTGATTTGGTTTTATTCAGGAGAAGACGAAGGATGTGATATTCGCTTGGCCGAAGGAGTCAGAGTCCCGGAAAGTGAAGCTACTCACTGTTTCTCATGGAATGTTTTCTACTCTTTACAAATTGCTCAACGATATCATGGGCTCACACCCAGTCTCGTAAGTGTTCCTGTCATTTAGTCTATAAAGCATCAAGATATTGAGGGTGAATGGTTCTCAATTCTCAAGTTCCACTCAAGAGAAGAGTTGTACATGAGTTTGAGTTGTGTAGAGGATAGGCTACTTAAAGTATAGAAACCGGGCACGGGTGCAGGGACCAGATAAATAAATCCAGGTTGAATTGAGGGGATGCTGCTGATACTGATGGTGGGAATGGGAACATGAAGGGAAACATTCGTCTCTGTGTCAAGATTACGACCCCTTTTCTCAGGCTAAAGGAAGGAGAAAAGGCATGGCGAAATACATTTTATTCCTGTGACTTTGGACTTGATACAGTATTCAGGTCGTATAGAACGGCACAATTTGTAAATTTAACTCAAGTGAGTGAGAGAAGAAGTAGAAGTGGACTCGGTCCAGAGAGGAGAAAGTTACAGTGAAATTGGACCCAACTTTCTCTCCTCTCGTCTGATAAGTTGTGGGCAATTGAGTTTATATAGTAGCGCACAAGTTTACCCATTGCCTTGTTTCTTGCTATTATTACATGGATAATAGACAGATAGCAACTTTTAAACGTGTCCGTCCGTTTGATGTCTGTCTGATGAGGGACATTGTTGAGCGGTGGTTCTTTCATTTTGCCCACCTTCACCCTTTCTCCCTGCCATGTATTGTCATCATCTTTATGACTATTGTTGGCATGGGTGTTCCAAGTGAAGTGTAGATTATCACTGATATCGACAATAAAAGAGGGAATGTGTAACATTGTCGCTGCCATCATTATTTTCTCCTTTTTTTCTCTCTCCCTTCTCTCTGTCCTTGGGCAAGCTAGCCAAGTCAACGATTGATCTGATCTGATCAGATTAAAACGATTGAATGGGTTAATTGAATAAGGCATTGCACTAATCCTTTTTTCTTAGCAAGTCCACAAGAAACGTAAGAATTGTACATGAGAAACCAATTTTCTCTCCTTTTAGGTCAAGAATCAATAAATTATTACCACACCACGTCCCAGAATACCCTGGAATAGTACCTTAATACAGTCCACCCTTAAAAACCGGTTTAGATTAAATTAGTCTGTGACGATAAAGTCATCCTAGTTAAGTCTACACTACAGTATTTTTCTGGAGGAAAATATTATAACATTCTTGTTTCTGACTGAGAGAGTCAGACTCAATCATCAAGGGAAATCATAAAAAATTAATCAAGCCAAGCATTCAAAAAAAGTAGATTCTGCGAGGAGAAGCTAAGCGTGATGTCAGCCAGTCATTCATTCCGTCAACAAATTGCAACGTTGTCAAGATAAGGAAAGTACTTGGGTACTAGGGTTATTCCATATCCTACGCACAAGTAATGTAGGTACGTGGAACTGTGGAGTAGGCAGGCGGACAGCCTAGAGTGAAAGTGAAAGATGTTGATGGTTGCAACTACCGGAGAAAGTTGAAGGGATTCGATGACGCGTAACCTGTTCTCAAGCCGTCAGCTCAAATCAATCCGGCTATTATTCAATGGGCTCATTATTATTTTTATTATCGTCTAAAATAGCATAAACGCGTTGAGAGTTTTAGATTTCCCAAGAAAGTAGCTTACTCGACCTCGTCTACTGCATTTATTGTGAAAGTGACTGGGGCAGGTTTTTACGACCACACGCTCACATTAGTACGTGATGTGATTCAGTGTAATAAAAAATAGGATCTCAATTACGAATCACATTACATTGTTGTTCAATTCTCTTTTTATTATAGATCTCGAGTGGTGATTGATGAGGAGGAAGTAATGGACGTCGTGTTCTCCAGCGATGATGAGGGGAAGGGCCTCCTTCTGGTAGCCCTCTCCCACAATAAATCCGGCCGAGAAACTTTGATGAAGAAAGAGAGCAGTGGGAAATTGCAACAATGGTGAGGGATGAAGTACTTAGGACGTCAAACTTTAATGGCTAATTCATTTGTTTATTGTCGCGACAGGAGGAATGGGAAAGGAAGAGGTGATGGGGAAGCTGAGACTCAGACTTCTGGACTGAATTCATCAACAATCATTTCCCACCGTCTCATGAGTCGGCTTGAGGCTCTGCTTAAGTTTCATTTTGGAAGCTTATCACGGTAAAGGAACGCATGTGTGTATGTCATGAGAAACTATATTTTGGTTTTTCGTTTTACTCTAGAGCGTTTCGAACGGTCCCCGACGAGAAGTTGGATCACTTTTTTAAACGGTCGTTGGCAGGGCTGAATCATAACACGGAGCATTTCGCATCGGATGATTTTATGTTCCACCAAAGTTCCCCACTTTGTCCATCTTTGAGACTCCCTGCAAGACTCGAGTCTTCTGTTGACGAACTCCTGTATCTCTTTGAGGCTTCGGATTCCTTTGAACTGGTAACACCCACGCGTCCGTTCCTCCGTCATCCTCTTTTAATGTTCCTTCTTTATTAGTGCGACGTCAAAGCAATGTCATCAACGCCACCTGAGAAAACGCTTTTCCATTGTCTTGGAGCTTCTTTATATTTTAAGGTACGTACCCACGGGTTCTTCTCTATTGTGTGAAGAGGATATTGTATTGACGGTGGTGTACTTCATATAGGGGATGCAACTAACGTCCCACATGGAGGGAGGTCTCGCATCCGAATTTCATGGTTGGTGGAGAACGCAGCTAGGGATGTGGGGAGTTCATCACAAAACCCTTCCCCTTTCTTGGGAACCCTTCAAACGCTTAATTTTGTGGCAAGAGACATTCAGGAGTCAGGAATTCGAGGCTGAGGTGGGTGTTGAAGAGCCCTCTGAACAGAAATCTCAGTCGTTGGTGCAGTGTTACTCCGTCCTTCTTGGCGTGGTAAGAATAATTTGTGTTTATCGCAGACGGATTGGTCCTGTCAAATCAAACCTTCACTTATTGATGCAATTTAACTCTTGTACTCTAGGGAAATTACATGCTTGGGATGGTGCTAGAACCTGTCGGGGTGAACAAAGGGTCAGTTTATTAATACGACACTTCTACTGTAGTCATTACTAATGTACTGATTGTCTAAAATTGGTTGCTGTTGTTGTAATAGAATCTTGAAGCCGGATGTGGGTTGGATTCAACGTGGATTCAATTGTGTCCTACGCATTCTGCGGAGCAATATTCACACGTCTGTAGAAAAGTGTGTTATTAGCCAAGACGAGGTTTTTGAATTATGTAGTCGAGTTTCACAATATGGTGCTGCTGTGACAACCATGCATTCTTCAAACCAATTCGGTGGTCATGGTGGATCTTCCACGTCTTTAGTACCAGTACCAACGCCTCCTTCAGTTTCTTCAGGTCCTAGTGGCATATTGAAGAACGCACAACCGTTGAGTATTAGTTATGCTGCAACCAGCAGTCTGTCAAATTCGGGTTCAACTGTTGTCTCCCTGTCGTCACCCTCATCGTCTTCCACATCTTCACTATCGGTCCCAACAGGAGCAGGGAATGTGGAAGAGGAAAACAGTCATAGTTACCATCACCCACCACACCTACCTGGTCTTAACAGCAGCAGTAGCCCTGTTGAAGAACACGACTATTGCTATGGGACTAATAGTAACAGCACTAAAGAAGAGGAAGACCTTGAAGAAACTACCACTGGGACCGGAAGTGACACAAGTTCTGTGAAATGGGTAGGCAATATTGCGACATGATGCATCTTCTGGTGACAATGAAGTTAAGAATGCTATTTTTTACCAGTTCGCCGAAGAGCAGAGCCAGACTCATGGATTTGGAATCGATGAGCTCAAGGCTGTAAGGTAAGATGCTTAAACAAGGAGGAACCTACTTTGCTTAGGGATGGAAAATGTCTAATTTTTTTGCGTTATATTCTTTGCAGCATTATGAAAGGGAGTGTGCTATTCGACTTTATCCAAGTCGAGTGTGGACGTTGCGTTCTATTGACTTCTAAGGATTCCAGACCGGCACCATTTTCGAATATAGAACAAAACTTTAGACGCTATGTAACCATTACTCACGACATTTTGAGGAAAGCTGCTAACGGAAGGGTGTGTACCTACATTACTTCGTCAATCAGACCGTTGTCTAATTGTTTCATTTCCCATTGGCTTAGGTGCGACTTAGTCAGCAAATGAATGACAAGAAATGGGTGAGTAAAGCCCTGACGCCCATTTCAGAACATGGCGTTTTGTTCACGTGTGACGTTGTCTCTACTTCTAAGGACAAAGACACCCTTCGGAAGAAATCTAGACACCGTCAAGTTTCATACTGGGTTGTAGGCAGGATTTACCCTAACCAACGAGAGGTATACTTGTGTTACCAAGACACCGGTGCGACTCAGAATCTACTCGAAATAGCTTTCAAACTTGGCTATTACTCCATGTAGTAGTTGCGAAATAGATCTTCAGTTGTCAAATTTGATTTATATTTAGGTAACTTATTTTAATACCACAAGAAGATCTCACATTCATGACGTCATTGTTGATTCTCTAGTGTCATATTATAAACATCTATTTTGTGCCAGTAGTAATAAATTTTTAAAGAGAGAAACTCCGACATTATTTCAGTGTGATTGGGCAATTTCAGAGAAAAACAGTAATATATCTTCTATTGTAAATTCTAAAGTGATTTTCGCTCCAGGGTAGCACCGACTAATTAAACTTTCTATTGATTTGTACTGTACGATGAACTCTTCCTGCATCGCTCTCCAAACAACCTGTAAAAAGACAACCCAAATTGATTAATTCACTGGACAATTCGCTTGACATCCTTCAGACCTGCAGCAAACTCTCATCTTCGGATAAGTGTTTCTCAACTTTTCGACAAAGCGATTCCAGTCCTTTTTTCACTTCTTTGGCAGGATACTCTTTTATCACTCTTTTTAACTCTGTTCGGCTGAACGCCATTTGGTAACCGATTTCAGATTCCTTCACACCTTGACTCACCCTTGCTTGAACACCTTCAAAAAATTCCTATATAACATAAGGACATTTATAAAACAGTTAATGACCAGTGTAAAAAAATGTAAACCTTACATTCAATTTTATGAGAGGCCGACCGAAGTACTTGGTAACATAGGCATTTAAAGCTTCATTATATTTAACTTTGGCGTCTTTCTTTTGATTTTCTAAAGCTGCTATTTTTAACTGCGACAAAGTTGCGTGAAGTCGATGGAAATTTTCCATTCGTATTACTTCTCCAGGAGTCTTTCCACCTTCATTCGCGAGTCTGATGATGGCATCAAATATTGCAGTCAGCATTCTAACGTACCATCTTTCTAAATCACTTCGTCGCGAAGAGTTTCCAAATATCGATTCGGACATCAATGCAAAATCCTTAAAAACAACCAATTTTAAAATACCACAGCTTCGTATTTTGATAAAAACTACCTCAAATTCGGTGACAAATGGTAATATTCCAGGTTTAGTTTTGCGTGGAAGACGACTTTCGTTAATTGCTTGGACATAAGAATTCATTAGACGATCAAAACTTCGCTTTTCTTGAACGAGAACAGAACCAAATATCATGCCGATAAAACTTGATGTATTTTCCGTCTTCAATGCATGATGTCCCAATCGAACCATGGCCCCCATACAGAAACTGAAACAAATATATTTCCGTATTATTATTAAGACTGATCCTGGTACAAAACAACAACTGTACCAACCTGGATTCCATCTTTTCGTAGTGAATGAGAAAGTTGTTCAATTCCGGCTCAATGGAAATGAACAATTTGTTCATGATTTTACGTAGTTCACTGTTTCCGCTCGTCTTGGACGGTGAGGACACAAGAATACCAGGAGTGTTAGAACTAGGGGTAGACATACTTGCTTCAATTGTGAAGAATCTGTTCACAAACTTTTCCTCTGAATTTACAGAAGGTTCTAATCCTTCCAAAAGTTGCTCTAAAACATCATAAAAATGTTGCCGTTCTGAGGAATCTACAGACCTAAGAACAACAATTTAAAATGAACCACCCAACAATCACATATTAAGTGACAAACATACCCTTCGCCAGAGCCTTGACTCTCTGTATCACCATCGCGATTTGCCAGAATGCGAGTTTTTCCAAAGAATTTCCCACGAATTCGAATATCCGCAGATGATTCTGACACTGAAATAAAATATAGATTTAGTTATAAAGCACAGCCTTCAATTGTATGACATTGAATTTCTTACGTCTGGATACTGCGACACCACTGTTGCTGCTTCCACTGCTGCCTGAGATTTTTGTCCTTGCTTCGTCAAACAAACTTTTCACGTGTCTCTCATACACTTTTTGGGTGGCGGAAATGTACTTTTGCAGAAGGGAGGAGTAGCAGTCATGGTCAACTGCTTTCATCCAACTCACCAATTCGGTATATGCTAATAACTCTGAATGCATTGGTCTCAGGGTTGGAAGTCGTAAGGTATTGATCATGGAGAGGGCATCATTGGACGAGACATTTCCATGATGGATAAATAATTTGGCAAGGTGGGAAGCGAGCGTTTTAGCGAATTTGTCTTTTATCTTCTCCAGTCTTGTTTTTTGACTAATGACAGAATCCATCTTTAGCAGCGCTGGGTGAATCTTTTCATCCATGCCAAGTGCTTCTTGCAAACACTTTGCGTCTTTTGTCGCCTTTTCAATTCCTTCTTTCGTGTTCAAATCAGCGCTCAGGATATTTGACCCGACGGGGAAGTCAAGAGCTTGGATTAGCGTTGTTAATTCGTGTAGCAACAATTGCTGATTCTTAGCTGCAGTTCCCATTTGTGAATTTTCTTCTTCAATTTTCTCTACCGCTGTTTTAACCAGAATGACAGATTCTTCATAGTCAGTGAGTTCACCTTCCACTTTTTCCAACTGGAGTATCGACTCGTCTATCCTGTCCATGAGTAAGTTGACTTGAGCTCCAGAGTCCATGATACTATGAATATTTTCCTACAGATAGCAACAAAAAGAAATTGACAATTGGCCATTATTTTTTCTGTTTCCTTTGTTTTAACTTACACCATCCAAAATAGACAACTCGGTAGCCAATTGGGCCATAAACGCCTCAGCATTAACGACCGCATTTTCCGCCCTACTTAAAACCTTCTCCAGGTCAAATTCTTCTCGCTCCGTCAAACCAAACTCTTCCCCATCGTCGCTTTCCTCAACCAACCCACCGGCCACGACCACTGGAACGCCGGAGAGTGGCAGTGCATTCGCCGCGTCCAGCTCACTATCAATCTGGTAGTTGAGAAACTTTGGGGGACGATGCATTCTGGACGTAATCTGAACAAAAACACAAGCATTATAGCAACTGTGATAATGACGGAGATGAGAAAATAGACCCAACCTGATGCAAGAGGGCGAAGAAGACATCTTTGTCACTCAGAGATTGTGTGGTCCAATGGTAACTCTTCTCCAGCCGTAGATCCAGGTCCGCAGACTCCTTCAAAGCATAAGAGATCACCATGTGAGTCAGGCCTTCACAATGAAAAGGGAGATATAAGAACACATACCTTTGCCTTGTAATTAACTTCCTTGAGGTCGGACAAACTCCATTCCTGCTTCCGCTTGAAACCCCCCTTCTCATTGGGCTTGATAAGGTAAATAGTGAAGCGGATGGGTCGCTCGATACTCCCTGTGAGGCAAAGGTAGCTCGCCTTCTTCTTCCTGGACGATGTCTTTGTCACCCCTAAAACCCCATGCAGGCGCTCCTTCGTCCCTTCAAAAACCTCCTTCTGCAACTCGAACTTCAGACCACTCATCCTTCTTCCTCAAGGGTAACTAAATGCCACTTGTCTGCTTCGTCAGGGCATTTGCCAAACAAATAAATTAATTTACTCCATGTCCAATGTCCACCCACTTTTATTGTTGTTCACAGACATCAATTCTGATTCAGCTGATCCATCCTGTCTGCATTTGAACAAAGAAAGGAAGAAGAATGGGTCCATGCAAAAATGAAAAAGTTGTGCCTCCAATCCTTTGATGAGAAGGAACATTTCAAAACCTTATCAAACTAATCTGCCACCAGTTTACATAAAATTGTCCTGCCCCCTTGAGTGGACAAGTCCTTCCTGTTGGAAGGGAATCCAGAGAAGGTTTTCAGGATGTCTCACTCTGCCTCTTCTTCACCTTGTATACCTACCACCACCACCACCACCACCACAAATGAACTTGAGAGTGAAGCCCATTGTTGAGTTGAGGGAGGTTGGGAAAAAAGGATTTGAGAAAAGCGAGATTTCACCCACTCCTCCGACCGGCACACGTCAAAACCAAACTTTATTATTATTGCTTTTGTTTGCGATGCGAGCCTCCTTCTATTGTTCCAAATTGAATTGCATTTTAATTAATTGATTAAAGTGGAAAAACAAGCCATAAAAGAGTGTGACATTGGAGTTTTGATAAAGGAACCATCACAAAAGAAATAGAAATTTTAAATGACTTGTTTCCAGCAGACGTTGTAAACTCAGACAAAGTAAGGTTCAAAGCTCTTTAATCTCCCTTTGACGACAAGTCCCTAAATTTAAATTTGTTGTCTTTGTTAGAAGGATCCATGTCGTCCTCGATGTTGGGCGTTGAGGACTTGGTGGCTGGGAATGAGATGAATATACGGATAGAAGTGGAGAACGAAGCGACGAGCAACAACGGCAATGGCCATGGGGATGTGATGGATGTGGAGATGACAGCAACGGCCCTTCCTGTCAGTGTCGACGATGTGGACACTTCTGTCGTGGTGATTCCGCCTGTAATTGAGTCTGTACCTGTCACGAGTGTAAACTTAGATGTGGGAGGAGGGATGGAGGATGGCGAGTGTTCGGCTGGAGGGGATGGGGACGATGACGACAGCGACGATATTGATAACGACATGGGTGAGCAATAACTTACAATGGAGGTCTTTTTGAAGGTGTTCTGATTTTCGTTTTTGTTATAATAATCAGAGGTGGACAACGGAATGTTGGCCGACGATGATTCTTCTCCAATGTCACGCAATGTTGCGTCCCCTGGCATGCCAGGTGAAAGAAGGAATCGTCATGACAAATTCCAGTCTCGTTTCCCAACGACGGATAAAGATTATGCCGGTGGTGCAGCGGAGAAAAGGAGGCAGTACGTTACTCAGAAAAGTGGAAGTAAAAGCAGTGGGGAACATGGAGATCTGGTTCCTTTGGAAAGATTTGGACCTCGCCAGTACCCCAATCCCTATTTGACAGATGAGGGGAAGAAAAGGGCTGAAAGAGCTAAGCGGTTTCAAGGGGCTGCAAATCCATTTGTTTTTGCTCCTTCTGCAGAATTCGGTTTTGACGGAAATTCGCCAACCAATGAACAGCTCTTGCAGTTGTATCAAAGGTACACAGCTTAGCCATTTTTTGTAGTTAATGAGGAAACCTTTCATTTATATATTGTTTTTTCTTTTGTGTAGCTGCGGACTCGTGACGGATGACTGGGGTGAACCAAGTTTTGACAAAGTTGATCCCAAATTTCGTTTAGATTCTATCTTAATCCGAGGGATAAACAAGATGAGCACGGATGAGATTTTCACTTACCTTTTTAATTTGGGGTTGGTGCCAACAGCAATGGAATGGGTTAACGACGCCTGCTGTAAGTTACTCTTGATACTGTTATACAATCTAGATACATAATTTTCTCCCATTCTGTAGGCATCGTAACTTACAACGACCGTTACGACGCTGCAGCATCTTTACTCAAAGTGACAAAGCCAATTTCCGTTGATCTCGAAGGCCTTGAACGAAAGAAAAATTTGGAAATTGAAGAAAAGCCAATGATTGATCCGGACTTGGACTCAGGGGCAATATCCGAAGATGAAGTTGACAAGAAAAATGGGAGTCAAGAAGAACCAAAGAATGGAGCTAGCAAAAAAGATAAGGAGCCATTTGATTTTGACACGATACGAATCGTTTCACATGATGAAGTTCAAGTACCTATGCCGCTTGGTTACGTGTGGAGATATGCTCGACCTTGTGACAAAGCAAAGATCCTAATGAGATTTGCCACAACACAAGATAGGAAACAGGAAAGGGCTGAAAGACATAGTGAATACTACAAAAAATATGGCAATCCAAATAGTTTACGGTATCGAGCAGCAGGAGATTTTGAAGATGATTCGACGACGATGGGAAGTCGAGGTACGTTCAATAATTCTACTTCTACTGTTCCCATTGTTTAATTTATGCCAGCTTATTTTTAATGCTATGTCGTATTTTCTCTTTTTGTAATTTTAGTTGCTCGACGAAAGAGATCGTTCAAGCGCGCACGATACAATCCAAGTCCGGAGGTAAGCTCAAGTGAAGAGGAGCTGACAAATATAAATGCAGCCGGTGGGGCAGCTGGAACTTCTGCCGCAGCAGGGGGCAAAAAGTTTAATATTTGGTCAAAGCTGAGTGCCGATTGGAATGATGAGGAAAGAGGACGCGGGAGAACGAGGGCAGGAGGGGAAGAAGGAACGTCGCCTCCATCACGTGTGCGGCCAAGAGCAAATACTCCTATTCCTAGAGTACGCTTGGGAATGAATGAAGGACTTGGATCTACAGAAGCAGCTGCTACAGCGACGAGCAGTTTTGCAGCAGCAAGAGATAATAGGATGTACGAGCATGGGAGAATCAATCGTCATGATTATTACTACGGTGCTGGAGGTTACGCACAGCAGAGGAGAATTATTGATCCTATTCGACGTAAACGAATAAGGGATGAGGAGGATGAGGATGAAGAAGAATTTAGTTTTGGTGGTAGACTGGGTAAAAGAGATGAAGATGGCGATAATGAAGACTTACGAGGTCTTTTTGGACGTGACACGGGAGTTGAGGGACGGGAGGTTTTTACTCGTGACACTGAAGATTCGTGGACTTCAAGGTGAGATTGCAAAATTAAAATTTTATTAAAACTTTCAGTAATCAATTACTCGACTAATTTAGGTTGAAGGGACCAACCATGCGTATGCATGCTGATGTGGAAGAGAGTCGCCAAAAATTACAGGCAACTAGACGAAGACTTCTTCAAAAAAAGTCGAGCTTCACCTCTTCGTCCACTGCCACTGCCGCAAGCACCGGATCAAGATTCGCTGAGAGACGATTGTATGCCGATACCAGTACATGGCGAGATAAAAACGACGAAGACGTAGACGATGCTGATGACATCTTGGAGATGGCTACTCCTGCGCGACGTTCTGTGAAAGATCGACTTGGAGCTAAACCAGCCCCCAGCCCTCTTCTCTCTCGTAATCGACGATGTAAGTGAAATAGACAAGCGTCTCGAAATATTATTATGTGTATATTTTACTTTTCTATAGCACGAGAGGTGGATGGGGAAAGAGAGGAAGATGAATTGGAAATGGATGAGGAAGAAGCCAATCTTCAATCACTCCTATATCCTGATGACGACTAGTTTAAGGATTTGTAGTTACGTTTTGTACCGTGTTTTGTTACTATACTGTTGCAGCTACTACTTGGGTTCATTTCATTTTCATTAACTACGAGACTGAATATAATTTGACTGCCTGTCCGTCTACCATTG
>JAQIWU010001396.1:0-16766 GCA_034696445.1 Isotomiella minor
CCGACAGAGTCTCTAATGCAATCTGCGCCTGAGGCTTTCATGACTTTGTATTCTTGGAATAAAAATTTCACACTAGCAGTTAATAGGGAGTAATTTAAGTATCAGATCAACCATGCATTCACTATTCGTACGCATTATGCAACAAAATCCTATTTTTTGCACCGATGCTAATGGAAACGTGACTCTGAAGATTAAGAGATAAAGTGAAGACACCGAAATTTTGAAAAGAAATAATCTGCAATCAAATTTCCCTACTTTGTGAAAATATTAAATTGGAAATGTCCAGCAACCTTGCATTTTAATGCGGACATGACTTCATTTTGCATAGTGAACCATTCTATCATACTTTTCTCTACGCAGCAAAAAGAATATCAAGCGAAAGTAAAGTTTAATGTACTTACTTCTTCCGTCAGGTAAAAGCACTCGGTACTGGCCTCTTGTAACGTCCCCATCTTCATTTATTCAAATAAAATTACTTGAATTAGCTGAAGTCCAAAAAAACAGTAAATGACTTTAGATTTTGCATTTCAACCTCGGATTTCCCATCGACCGTGAGAAAGTTCCCGAAAATATTCATCCAGTCCGTCAACCTCATATCCGAATGCATATTTTGGCTTTGCCTATTGAGAACAAACTGACAATTGACAAAGTCATTATCACTATGCAAGTATTGGGACGTACATAATAGTCCCCGATCCCATTGTGAAATGGCCCAAGTCCGTCGAGATCGTCATGGAAATGATTTGGAATTGCGACTGCGTTTTGAAGGTTCAGGCAAACAATGAGCATGCTGGACAGCGTTACATCCTTCAACTTCATTTTGATCTACGAGTTAAGTATATTATCATATGCATTATCATCACAAATTTGGGGGAACTTGATAATAAATCTCAATTGGTTTTAATGGTTCTAAAACCTAATATTCTCATATCTTCTGGATGACTAATTTTTAATAACGTAATTCATTGCTTTGCAAATTGAAAGTGAAACCTGAAATTGAATTGGTAATCCTTGCTATGGAAGAAGCAATGCATGTCTGTCAACTTTCCTGTCAGGTTAAAAACCACTTTTTTCTGCAAAACATGCTTTCAATTTTTCTCATCCGGTAATTGGTCTCAGATTTGAAAGGTTTGACATTCCAAGTCATGTATTGATTTCTGTCCGTTACAAATAATTGTTATTCTGATTAGCTGATAGGCAATCGTATTATGGACATGACAACTATTCGATTGTGAGTCTAAACTATTCGAAACAACAATGCAGACATGTTTCAATTTGTGATGAAATGTGCAACGACCTACGTTGTTCACACCTTTTTTCTTTTTCTTTTGGGAGATCAACCTTCTTTTGAGCAAATTGAATGAAAAATTGACTTCAAATGTGTCATAGATTGAGGGGTTGGTGAAAACTAGTACGTATTGTTTTATTTCAATTTAAAAATGTCCCCAAATTCAGAAACCTCAAAGCCTATTTCCTTTAAAGAACTATTTAAAGTCTAGCATTGAGCTGTTTTACCTTTTTTAAGATCCAAGTTCTTTCAGATTCAGTAAATTGTTCGAATGGGGACAATTGCTTTCACTTCCAAAGTCACTAAAAAATGCAACACTACAAGAAAAATGCTCAGCACTGCACAAGCACATGGACGCTGGAAAGACCAAACTATGACTAAAGTCTTTGTTGTAAGTAGCTCCGTTTTTATTCTGCTAAGGATATGGATAAAGAATCTTAAAACAAGCCACAGCATAGAAAAATGGTTGGGTTAAAACGTAGAAAGAATCAATTCGTATAGCTAACCAACGCACGAAAGAACGCAGAGTTGAATAACTGCATCCTTACGCATAATTGTGTTATGTAATGCAATGTTGAACGTTAACAATGTTGATACTCGTAGTCGCAACTTGCGTCTTATGAGCCTACCTGCTACTGCACAAGCAATAGTGCAACAACAACAGCCAACAATTTGGCTTGACTTGCCGGCAGCAACTTTAGCAAAATCATCAAGGAGAAGGAAAAAGTACTCTTGCTTTCATCCCATTGTTAATCTCAAGCTCAGTTTCTTCTTCGTCGTGGTTTTTTAATGTTCTGCGTGTACATCTACATTAGATCCAGCCATAATCCTTTGGGATTACTGGGCATTTTCCTGAAGCTGACTTGACAGGTTAATGGAACAATGTGGTAGCGTTGTTCTGAAATTGCATTCAAAAAGTTACCTTGTCTCAAATGGTAGCATCAGTCAGTGAGACGTCCTGAAATTCTCACTTTCAGCCTTGGACGAAGGAGCCAGCTATAGCGTGTGGAAAATGAAAAATGCTGATGTCTTTGGTGAATTCTTTACTAATTACTTAATTAAATCAATTAATTAAGTACGAAACAGCATGAGGTAACGAAATGTAGATGATTTTGAAACCTTTTTGAAAGTGTATTACATGACAAATGTATTTCATTAATAATGAAATGCATTGTGCGTTTTTTATATAAAAATGACGCTCAATCATCAACAATCCGAAATCCTCGGTTGCATACCCTGCCATTAAATCTCTTGAGACAGTGTGTTTGATGATGCCTGTCGTTTTAATTGGGAGGTTCTGCTGGAACATTAAAAATTTCCAATTAACAACAAGTAGTCAGGTGCGTAATTAAGTTTCAACCTTTCAAATATAGCAGCCCCATAATATTCTTGGAAGAAAGCAATACCTTAATTGAAGAAAGAAACCTCTGATTTCGATGAAGCCAAGACAAATTAAAACTTTTAGACATGTTCAACAGTGCCCTAAGGGGTGTTTCATTACAAAGGTTCTCCATTCTATTGTTTAATTATCATCAATGCCTCCACACATACGACCTTAAATAACTTGCACTTCGGTTCAGCAAAGATTTCAGATTTTCAGGCAGTTTTTTTTGTATTTTCATTTGATATGATGTGGGTAAAGGTAGAATCTCGCAATGTTTCATATCTTTTTTTGCTAAGTTGATGAAAAGGGTACCCTTTGAAGAACTATGGCTACATCACGTAGGGAAATAAAAGCTACCCTATTATTAAATTGCACCTTGCCCTGAAAAGTTGCAAAAATGTCACTTGATAGAAATCCCAACTACTTGATGAATGAAATGCCTTTAAGCCACAACTGAACTCCAAAAATCCGTCTGAGGCTTCATTTAAAAAGGTGACATAACTTGTGAGTGCGTGGAGTTTGATGTAAGACACAATTATCTTGTCCCATTTTCCAAAGCCAACCAACGCATTTTGATGCGTCTGCAAGAAATTAGCAACTTTAAATCTACATTGTTATTTTTATTTAACATTACTTTAATCGATGGCAACCCTGTAAGAAATGTTAAGCTGTAGTCAACAAAGTGAAACTCTTTGATTAATTGAATTATTTGATTTATGCATTAAAACTGACATTGTGTTTTTATTTATTTAGAGGAAATGTAATCCAGAATCCAATGCGACATCTTTGATAATAATACATTATAGGATGAAGAAGGGCTTAAATCCGCATCTCCCTAAAAACAAGAATTTGGCACCCTCCTACACCCTTGAATTTGATACAAGTATAGGAAGAGAGGACGGGAACTAGGGAGCATTATTTCAATAACCTCGGCATGTTCTCCTTGGACAGACCACGTGCTATAGTTACAAAAGTTAAATTAAGGCAGCCACACCCTACTGACCTGCATCAATGAAGTCACATTTTGTCGTTTTTGCCCTTTAACCCGCTACAAATTTCAACAATCAAATCAACCGCAATTCAGATTGTTATCATAAACTTCAAGTCATGAGTTTTACGTTTACCTATACATAATTGATCATTATTTAAGTTGATATCACAACTGTCTCGCAACCATTTTAGTTCAAAAAATACATACAAAATAGAATTTGGCTACTAACGCAACAGAATCCTAGACAATTGGCACACTGTTTTTGCCGTGCACTGCCTCCCTTAATCGGAAATTATAACACTTTGACCTAAGCCTTTAGGTATTTCGTCAGTATAAGCCGCAATCGTCTAAAGTTCTAGATCAGATTGTCAGTAAATTATAGTTAAAATGTTTGAAATGGGATGAATTTTTTAGATGCAGTTTTTGCCTACATCTCATGAGAAGAACTGATTAAAGCAATCATAGCATTCATCATTTTGCTATGAATGGAATGTGTTGTAATAATCGCAACAATTTTGGGATAAAGCTCTATTATTCAATTAGTGCATTGTTGTTTATTATATCATACTGTTTCGGTTTGCAATAGAAAATTTGACAAGCAAGGTAAATTAAATTAACTCAAGATAAAAATAACAAACTGAAAAAATTGCTTTGTTCAATGGCTACTGGGTCAATGTCTACAACTTTTAAAAAACTGTGCAGTAAAAGCGTCATTTACTACATTTCTCACTTTGTTCTGCTATCATCAACAATGCTAATTACTTGTTAATTCCTAGCTTTCATTACACCGCACACGACGGCGTGTCTTTTCTTTTGTTGCTTGAGAAGTAAGAAAAGGCACTAAAATTTCAGACATTACATTTATTTTCGAGATATAAAAAGTTTTTGTGGCGGTGGCCCTTTTTCAATTCAATGCCGTTGAATGTATGAGGGTTTTATCACTTGTGAATATTTTAAAATTTGTCCCTATTTAAAACGGCAGCTTCGAATGAACAATGGGAAATTGGAATACTTTAGCAACACCTATAATTTATTCCTAATTTCGTCTGCTCTATGAAAATGAACAAATGCTTATATTTGGCTTCTGTTCAGATTGCCTTATTCTTCCACGTTCGGCTGTCTGAATGCTTTAAACCTGTGCTAATCATAACCCACGCCTAAATTAAATTGCAATATCACTTATTGGCATAGTATAATACAATAAAAGTCCCCGACTCTATATGTTTTATTATGTATTCCACATGCTTTAGATAAAGTTATAAAAAGTCTTCCTGTTAATCATAATAATTTGCCAAATTTTAAGTGGAGTGTGAAATTGGTTAATGCTAAAGTGTCCTTCAACTTTTAATATCCAAATAAATGAAACAATGTTGGGCTATTGTGACTTCAGTTGTAGAACTAGGCCGTTTCTCTAGATATTTTCATGTCAAAAATATACAAGGTGTTGATGTAGCTTGAGTAGATTGCTTTTTTCAACCAAACTGAATGAATTAAAGGTAATTTCGAACTTTAGTACCAACTCTTAACTTGATATGTACCTGGAAAATATCGTTGACATCGCTGCCTGTTGAAGAGTCAATCAATTATAAGAACAAACGTATTGTGCAAAAAAGTAATGTGAGGTTGCAAAACTTTATGCCACGCCGCTCAACACGACTGACCTCTCACATAATTCTGAAAAATGTTCGTATGCCGTTAGTTAATTCCTTGATGGTATCATAATAGGCACAGGCAGGATAGCTACCTCACAGTTTCAATAATCGGGTGATCTTTAATCTTACCACGTTTTAATAAAAATGTTGGATGACGAAATATTAGTGCATCGACATCCACGTTTGTCTCCCATATTTCCTTACTTTTATAGAACATGTCATACTATAATGACTCAACTTGATGTCACAGGTACTTTCTTAAGTGAGCAATTTGTGGATGTTAATAAGGATATACACCGTTATAAAATAAGGTACAGAAAAGTGTCACGAATGTGCTAACCTTTAACCCGACGGGTATCATAGTTTTGCAATTGTTGTTACGACAATACGGCTTGGAGAATCATAATGTAACGGTGCGGTACTTTTTAATTTTATGGGGGAAAAATCAAGCGACAGTTGAATCGAATCTTCTTCCTAAATAGTGACAAATAGTGACAGGCATAAAACATCTATGTTTTCAAAATACGTATGTCAAAACATGCATCGATTTAAACCGCAGGTGGTTTCTTGGCGTTATATGGAATTCGTTGTGCAACATTCCAAATTTCTAATCCTAACTTCAAAAGATTGATTTTTCCCAAAATGCATGAACTATTGGAAGGCGTTCGCGTGCCAATTAAGGCGGCATTTGCCCATAAAGGTTGAGGGATGGCTTCCTAGGAGAGGAATACTAGATAACTGGATCTACCTTTTGCAATGACAGATTAAGTTCTATTTAGTCTGCTAAGTTTTCAGCCTATTATTGACGTTAATAGTCTATGTTGTTGAGCAAGCCGACATTTGAAGCATCACTCTTGTAGTCCCTTAATAGCCCAACTATGAAAATCTTAAATGAAAATCAAAGAAGAAATTAGATCAACAAACACGACGTGAGACAGTTTTGTAGACATAAAGCACAAATTGACGGACGTGTTGTCCACATTGTTGCAATGTAAAAATATTGCAAGACCAATTATAAAGTAGATACGGTTATTATTGCAGGCCAAACTTCGAAAAATGATGTACTTTGTCGGCCGTTGTTGAAAGAAGAGAGAAAAGATGTCAACTGCGCCATTAACGCTTTGAGAGCATGATCGTCGTCGCAAGTGTCCGTTCATGACAATAACATTTGTCAAAACTTAGAATACAGGAACCGTAACGTTAAATTAAATAGTTATTGGATCGATTCTAAGTCATTCATGTCAATAAGAGCTGATTTTATTCCTCCTAGATGCTGGTTGTGATTATGAATACTTGAGAATTAAATAATTAATAACAAAGCCTCAAATAAATGTCATAAAAATAAATCAAGACGCAGAATCTTTGTATTTAGATCAAACCAGACACGCCCTGCATAACGTAAACTGGCGTTCGTATACACATAGATACAACAGACTAAGGGGTTTGATGACTTGGTCACGACTGCCTTTCTTACACCAATTTATGCACAATATTGTGCATGGTAGGTAACTAATTCTCATTTTACCCAAGTAAAGCATTCAAGGTACTCACCTTATACCCCTTTCTCCTTGCTTCGCAGATTCTATAGTATAACTATTTGTAAATATGACAATTGTATACGTGCTCTAGCATCCATGTTTTTCTACTAAATGGATTTGAGATGAGACTTGACTACTTTCACCTCAACCTTGAGTGGCATCTATGAATTGGAAAGTTGATGGTTTGAAAGTAGGTTATTTTCATACAAAAATACAGGAGTCGAGGGTTTGATTTGTTTGTTGTGCGGTCGCCACGGATTGACGTTCGACGTTCAATACATGTTCTAGATTTGGTGTTAGCATGCTCTGCTTTCTTTTGATGGTTTAGCGTGTCTCCCGGAAAGAGGAAATTGTGAATCAAACCGAGCTGAAAAGCTGTCTTCTTCTACATACTTTTGTTGTCCATGGGATTGCCTCTTTTCGTGTCGTGATAATGCTAACAGTATTCTCTTGAATAGTCTTCTTGTTTACATAGAGATCGCTTGGTTACCACATACCACACACTCTTTAACACACGATGGATGACACTTTATCAACAACTTTCCCCGTTCATTTGGCAGGACATTTTGTGCATGTATTAGAGGCATAAGAGTGTGATTCTTCTGGTAGATTGAGTGAAAGTGGAGCACTTTTCTTTTAATTTCTCGATGCAAAATGCATTCTTTCTAAGTGTAATAGTATGAAGGTAGTTTCCATCGAGTGCATGCATATCTGTTACAGTATTATGACATACGTACAATAGGCAACCAATTGACAGTATTATCAAAGTACAAGTCCATTTGCTGAAGTGGAAGTGAGAATTGAAGGAACATATTCCTAAGGTTTTATATTTCGTCTTCTCAATCTTACATCATAAATACCTTTTCAATTAAAAACCGTCAATGATGGGCTGTGGTGCTTCGAAAAATGACGTTATCAAGTCCTCTGAAGCAATGCCGAAAAAAGATAACTCAGTAAACTCTGCAACTTCGGAAGCTAGCACAATTCCAGCCTATGATGGTGACAACTACCAACAAAATGGGAGACCCCCTAAAGTCCCTCCTCCCTCATTGAAGCCACTTCGAAATCCGAGGGAGAAACCTCCAGGTATGCTTAAATTAACGCTAGATTACGTTTAAATTATAAATGGGAAAATATAATGGCTCCATGTACGTGGGCGTAAAACAGAGCCAATAGCATTTGAAGTCCCTGGAGACGATGGAGAAGGCTCCGAAGACGGTTCTCTTATTAAAAAGCACCCACCAAGAAGACTGAGACAATTGGAGGACACAGGAAAGTCAGAAATGACACTAACGCAAGAAGATATTGACGAAAAAGTGGCCTTGGCTAATAAGCGCAGAAATGAAGTAAGAAATCAACTACATTTTCGGTAGTAAATCTCATCTTGTGTGCTCAATAATAGGTACTGACTCAAAGAGTTGCAAGTGCACGACAAAAATCTGGAAGAGGAGGACGATCTCGTAAACCTGCTGTGATGCATAGCGATCAGTACGACATGGTATGATGCCTTTTGCAACTATTGTCACTTGTCTTTATGCAGAAGGGGTGAAGTGAGACTAAACATTTTCGCCATTTTTTTGCAGGCTGAGTTGGAGCACGAAATATATGGAAATAACAACGTTGAAGATATGGGTGAGGCTGGAGGAGGAGGCTTTAGTGGGAGAGATGATTTTTGATGTCTTTTAAGCATGTTTAAGAATCTAATGCCAATTACATATTCCTTATATAATTGTTATTGTTATTTACCAACGCTGCAAATAAAGATGTAAATGCGACTCAATTTGTGGTGGCTACGAATCAATTCAGCTTGAAGGAGCATATTAGTCTAAACTAGGAACGTAAGCTCAGTCTTCTTTCTTCTGTTAATTAATGTTAACAAAGCGCCAGGAGAAATTAGTACCTAATGTTATGGTTTTGGATCACTCCTCATCCTCCCCTACCTTTAGACAGAACTACATTTCTTCATTATGGCCGACAAGGACTGTAAATCCCATTCCGTTTCTATTGACAATCTCGAAGGGGTACGTGAAATATATTCCGAAAAGACCAATAGAAATAGAAGGACTTAAGATTGGTTTCTTGCAGGAAGACGTGGACAAGAATCAGTACTTCACGTGGAAAGCCATATTTGTGAATCTTATCATAGTAACCGTGTTTGTCAGTATAATAATCGTTGCAATAACATATCCTTCAGCACAAGGCACAAATATCGTTGAGGACGGAGTTAAGAAAATTGACTCTGACACGCTTCTGAGCTATTTTAATGCAGGGAATCGCTGGACGGTGTAGATAAAGAACGTTGAAATAGATAATGTTACTATCACTTGTTTTAATGTTGATGACATTTTAATCTATAACAGGAGTAGTTGGAAGCATGAGTAAGTTAACTTATTGTCATAAACTATATTCATAAAAATAATGCTAAAATAAATCTCATCTCTGTTTCAAAATATCTGTAAATGGATTTTTTCCATTGCGTCTTCCGTTTGACCTGTGGACAGGGCGTCGTGTTTGAAAATTCCCAGACGTGGAGACATTGCTGACGTTTAATTTAGAAGTCAACAATTCTACACCTAAACAATCCACCCATTCAGTCATTGTTAGTCTCCTGTCGCCATTACTGTCGCAATGTCGAGGTAGTTTCTTCCCACATTTCTTCAGTGTTTTATCCTTGGAAACCTCTAGTCGAAAATCCTTCCACTCGGGACGTTCGAGTAACTGTGGGAGAAAATAGAGCTCTATCAGACTTGTTCAATTTCATAGGAAAATTCCTTGGACTCACCCCACTCTTATCAGTGTCTAACTGTGAAAAGTACCACCTCGCAGACTGCTCTTGCACAGATAAATGCTTGTGCTCTGCAGGTAGTCTGTGAGAAGAAGATTCAAGCTTGAGCTATTTGACTCTTTTATTTAAAGGATTTATAGCCATACCTTCCATTTTCTCCATTAAGGTACCATGTCATCTTTTTCATTAAAGTATCCAAGAGATCAGACAAGAATTTTTGCTTTTTATGACCAGCACAACCTAGAGCATTGATTAAAATTATGGATTAATAAGTGGGTTATTGCCATAATTCAATCATTCATTGCAATTACCATTCATTGGCTTGGAGTATCTATTATTGCAGTCTGGAACTGAATTCACAACCACAGTATTTGGAATCTGAATACCGCTTTCCTCTTCGACACACCAACAGTACGTTTTGCCTGCACATAATAAAACATATTATTATGGCTGAAAATATGTTTCATAGATCTACAATGACAAACCTTGGGCACACTGCACTTTGTGATAAAGACCACCAACCGTACACTCTGGGATAATGACCGACTCATTACGAATTTGACTTGCGAGTGCAGACTGACGATCTGTCCAACAATTAGACGCTTCTTGAGTGTCAGTTAACCCTTCAGGTCTCAGGGGATTTAAGGGATTTTCGGGCGACCCATAACCTGCACCCATGCCTCCTGTTTGATCAAAAATTATAATATGAATTAGACATCACCACAAATATAATGTCTGGAATATTTTTTGGTCTTATTTATACCTGGCTTCAATAGTTGTGAGGGGTGCATACCCCCACTATGTGAGTAGCCTGGACTACCGAGATTCAAAGGGAGACGAAGACAAGAAATCCACTCTGAGCGTAATATCCTTTGGTCTCCTTTGGCACAAAAGGAGATGAAATTCTTGGCACAGGCACGTGGTTGAATTTGCTGCTTGACTAAATGTTTCAGCACTAATGTCTCATTTTTAAAGAGAATCCCATCCTTATTACGATCAAGAGCATCAAACTTCCATGAAAGCACAACGTCATCATTCTTGGACTCAGGATCTATGTCAAGACAGAGCATCATGTATTGCGTCCAAAGATTCTATTAGTGCTATTCTTACCAGGGAGACCTGCTGTCATCGACATGTAGCGGCTATATTCTGACTTGAATTTTCTTATTAAAGCTGAATTAAAATTAGAGCGATCCGCAAAATTGCAGTCTGTGGAGAAACAAATATTGCAGGATTAACCTCATGTCATCTGAGCTATGCGGGACTTACTTTTACGGTTCTTTTTGGCGAGTGAAGAACGCCTCTGTGTTGTTGACTTGCCTTGCTTCAAGTACTTGGAGCATCTCGGTCTAGTTCTGTCATGGGGCGACATGAGGAGGATTGAGGAGCCTTGAATCGGACGACCACCTCGTGTAACACACCAACACGAAGCTATATAAAAAAGTATCATCATCTCTAATTAGCTTTTATGCCCACGGTTGTCTTGTCATTCATTATTTATGCATTTTCTAGATTGGAATACAGGTTTCTATTCTATAGAGTTATGCTCTGAATTTAGGTACTATAATTTAAGACGTCGTTATGTGTGCAACATTATTTATGTACCTGTTTGCAAGTGACACTGTACATTGGCATAAGAACCATCTTTTCTGCATTTTGGAATAAATTCAGTGGACTTGAGTCCTTCCTTTGCCTCCAACTCTTCAAAGCATTTCCCCCGTCCTCGTTTCCCCACTACACAAAAACAGCATTGTTAGAGTAAAGGTTGTGCATTGTTCAGTCAATAAAAAGTCAAGAGCAAGTAAAAGTAACCTTGTCGGCTTTTTCGTGAAGGGGCCTGCTGGATGCCTCGTGGTGGTGGTGGTGGTGGTGCAGAAGAAGAAGACGATTGTTGAGAACCAGCACTTTTGACTAGGTTGTTTTCATTGTTACGAATGGGTGGCGACATGCAGTCTGGCGATCTTGGGTCTTTACACCCACCTGTTGACATTGACATTGGCATTGTTGTCTGCTGCTGGGTCTGAAAGAGAGAAAAGGTATAAAAATACATGATTGGAAAGGATGAACCAAAACCATCTCTTTTCAAGTGTCAATTCAAACACCTGCATAAGATAAAATCTTTACTCTCTAAGACCCTAATAAAATAAAAATGAGTGAAAACCACCTAAATGTAACCAGAGCTGATAGTAGATTACCACCCTCATTATCTTGTTTCTACATTATGAACCACATTTTTTCGTTGGGTATAACTATAACCACCTAAATCAATCCAAATGTACCTTTATGTGCCAACTATGTCTAGATTGAACTGTAAGAAGTTGTCCTCGTCGTAATTAAGAGTATCATCTTTGGCAAGAGCAAGAGAGTATGAGAGGACAGCCAACGACAAAAAAGGATTGATGAGAGAGAATTTTAAAGTTCAATTGGTTGTCGACCATCAACTCTTCTCTTTTACGTCTGCCGTCATCGCTAATATTAGAAGAATTAATTAATCGACTACTTAGATAAAAGAATTAGAGCAAAACTGGTTGAATGCATGGCATAAACGGTTTCTGATTCCTGTGTTCCCGACTGCCTACAATTCGCTTTCAAGTTCTATGCTAGTTTCTAATTTGGCTGGCCGTTAGCAAACTAACTGGAGCAAGTTTCGAATGATTTTGCCATGAAAATCTCCCTCATTTACAAACTCACTATTTCCTACATTCTTGCTGGCATGGATTAAGACAATGGATAGGATTCGAGTTCTGGCTATTCCACGAAGAAAGACTGGTCCAGGAGAAGAGCTAAGGAAATGCAAGACCAATTCAGTTGAACAGATAGAAAGCACGCTAAAGGCAATAATAATGAAAATGCAGGATGGGGATAAAATGAAATGAACTAAAGAAGGGATACAGAGGCCGGAGGGGAAACAGGTGGAGGATTGAATCCAAGTGTTGAGTTCAGATTCAGGTGTCCCACATTCCAATCCTTCCTTCTTTCTATCCAGCAACAGCCAAAAAGTCCCTTCAAGTCTCACATTTTGTATCACGTCATTTCATTCTTTTGAGAGAGATAAAAAAAAAGTACAACCCGTCCAAATGAAAATGATTCTCTCTCTCAATATCATGATATGTCCGTCCATCTCATCATCATTACGTATTATACAGTCAAGTCACATTAAAGTTCTTTGGACATCCTGGCAAATTAAAGACAATGCTTTTGGATGCGGACTCTTCCTTCACCTGTACTTTAGTTTACCTTTGAGTGGTATTATGCATTCATGTCCCTAAGGCAAAATGATGTGCCAGACATTCTGGGACCATCACAAAAAGTCTTAAACCTCTAAATCTCGACACCTCGACTTTCTCAATTTTTCTTGAGAATGCTATACTTCTGATGTAAAAGAAGAAGGAACTTACCATTTCACCACTTTCTTCACTACCACTGACGATGTGACTGTGGGCTGTCAGATAACGATGCCGTTGATGTCTGATTGTGTTGCAGTTTACTTGGATTAAAACAATGACTAGCACGTGTACGGAAAAGAAATGCAACTGACAGAATTTCATGGTAAAATGCCTACAGAAAGTGAAGTCACGAAGCTAAATGAGCTGCATTTGTATTAATCAAGGAAATACTGATATCCTCCGCACAACTTATTTCTACTCCAATCACCAAAATCTTTTCAAAGTTTGTAGCTATATGCAAAATCATTATTTTACTTTTACTTTTCACATGTCCACTTTCACCACAGCATTTTATATGGATTTTAATACTCAAATATTATACAGAATCCCAACAAAGAGTAGAATATCTTTTAGTGATTGTTATCATGATGATGAAGGGAGGAATTACACTTTCACCGATACTACAAAATTGGCAGAGGGTTCCTGTGGATTCCTGCATGCGTCACTGCTAGTATTTCACAAAAAGTTTACACAAAAACAACAAAAATGCGTCCAACTTAAACATTTTAATACGATGACCCGGAAGTTTCCATGTCAAAAAATCATAAACACACAATGATTAATTTCATGTCAGTTGTACACTTTGCAGAAGAGACCACTTTCTAAACCAGCGTTCCTTTGTTACTTCTTAACAGCAATGAATCCGAACTGAGACTGAGGTTGTGATGAGACTAACTCTCACCTCAACTCGATTGGCCTTTTTCCTCATCATCACATCACGTAAAAGCTGCAAGTGGTGAACGAGAACAGAGAATCAGTCTCACCTTTCCAGACGGTAAAAGTTGTTGATGCTGTCAAGTGGCTGAAGCCAAACACGATGAATTTTATGTTAATCGACATATTAATGCACCTTTGTGTATTTTTTCAGTTCAGTGGGTCTGCAACAGGTTCACACGAATAATTCTTGGCATTATGAAAAAAGTCGTCTCGTCGCGGTCGTGTTTTAAGTGGTCAGGCAACCAAGGTATTTGACGTTTAAAAAATGATTGGTGACGGTAAAAGAAAGAATCCTTCTCCCTTGTGTTGTGCCTCTACTTATGACGATAAAGTGCAGGTGTGCTGTGCGGTGCAGACAGTCGGATAGATAATTTTAAATCTTTTTTAATTTTAAGTTGACAAATTATTACTCCTAGCGGGTGGGGTCTAACAGGAGATCAATATCCCTAAGGTCATTAGAACATGAGATGACATTGATCTGCACAAGAGTCTTAAGACAAACTTAACACGAAAAGGTCCATATTTCCAATTTTTTTTACTGACGTCCCAATCCATTGGCAAGAAAATATATATGTAGGTTGTAATTGGCGTCAGAGGATGCTACAAGAGCCTACCTGAATCGTCCACTTGACGCCACTAAGATTTCGCAGGGAAAAAAAATTTGGCTAAAAATAAGTCCGAAACTGAAAAAATAAGCATTTTGTATACTTTAAAGTAAATAACTCCATTTTATCATCGTGTGTTGCGACGTGAAAGTTATATTTATGGGGATAAAAGGTCGCTGCATTACATTTTAACGATGCAGTTAAATAACTCGATATCAATATCGATTATGCGCTTTACAGAAATTACGACGGTGATTAAGAAACCTCTGGTCCAGTCATAGTCGGAGGGCGAGAGAGCTGTGATGATGTATGACATTAATAATGTGTTGACGAGTGGTTTCTTGTGAATGCTTTCCACATGAGCAAATAATAATTTGCAGAAAATGAATTAGACAATTTGAGACGCCGGCCTGTCGGATGTTTTCTTTTTTGTAATACACCCAAAGTCTTGAGATTCCTGTCTGGCAGTCCTCTTCTCTGTAACGCAAGCAAATTTTTTGTTGCGTCAAAGCGTCTGTTTAATTTGCTCTTTTATTTTTCTACGGAGCACGTCATGACTAATTTCAATTATAAGCTTAGATCATCAAGCAAATGTAACGTAAAAACCTGTAAAGTCTCACAATACCGACAAGAGAGATAACACTCTTACGGGGTCCCAAAAATGCAAGGGGGTAAGATGAAACGTTCCATGAGAACCCAACGTGGAATTAGAATTTCCGTGGACAAATGTGTCCGTTTCATTGTACTTGGTTTGACTATTATTAATACTGCATTGGCCGTACCATTTACATTGCATGGCCACACCCTCCATTGTATTGTGGGGGCTACACCTTTTGTCCGCTTCAAATTCACATTTATCCGGAAGCGTCATGTCTTGTACTCTTTTTTTAGTTTCCTTCATGCTTTAATGTAGTTCAACCCTCCGAAAAAAAAGTGTTGGTAAAGACAATGTAGTTTAATTTTGGAAAGGGCGAAAACTTATGGAGGTGTCAAGTGGAAAAAAAATGTTGTGCATTCAATTCAATGACTTATCAAGAAGATGTTCCAACGTTAATATATTTTCAAATTACAATAATTGTTGAAGAGATTCACAATTACGTGCAGTACAAATACATACAATTTTATTAAATAAGCTTATTTCCTTTCATTCCTTTCCGTTGTGACTCTCCGCGGATTATGCCAGGTAATCGTTGCTTAATCATGTTATTGTACTACTACTTCATTGGAACAATGGGGTTTGCCATGACAAATTTCCCAAAAAATCTAGTCCTATGAAAACATACGAGTACCATACCACACAAGAATTACAGAACAATTAATTACCAGAAATAATAAAAAACAATACATGGTGAGTGGTGAGTGAGACATTTCTAGGATCCTTTCTGATATATGTATTACCATTACTGAAGAGGGCATATTATTTACTAGCATCGGAATTATCATTATTCTCGCACTGGTCTTGCAACTTAAGTCTAAGGTGATTCTTCCAAGAGTCATCGCTTACATCCGAGGCCCACGGTGGAATAGAGGGCAGGGTAAAGTCCTTCATTGCAGACTTGATTGCTTCCACGTTCTCAGGCGTAAGAGGAATGTCTCTCTTGGACGACGGCGCCTCAGCTCCGGCATCTCCCTCTTCCATCGTCTCTCCCTGAGAAAAGTCAACATTTCAGATGAATAGCCCCATCAAAAAGGACACTTTGTTTGTACCTGAGCAGAATACTGATTGTAAGTGTCTGGGGTTGTCACGGGAATGTCCTCCATTGTGTCCACAGGGAACGGGATGAGGAGTCGATAATGACCCCTGGTTGTTGTGGCATTGTCTTCTAAGGAGCTGCCTTGTTCAATAGAGTTGACATTTGTGGAGGATGGTGTTATCTCCGTTGCCTCGTTGTCTGAAAAATCCGACTCTTCCTCGCTTCCTCCAACGTCAAGTTCATAAGGGCCGTCTTCATTTCCAAAGATATCGTCCTCATCCTCCCACAAAGGAACAACAATCCCAACTCGATCCACTGGGTCATCTTCAGAGTTTGGAGGCTGGTCCCTATCCCTGGGCGGGTCAGGCGAAGGGGCCATCATCAGAAGAAAAGACAGAGGGCGAGGGACTCTGAAATTGAAATTGCAAAAGGTCAATTACTATTCGGACTAACTGACGAATGCAGTTGGTTACTTACACACACTTTAATTAATGCAGATTAATATTTTCTGTATAGTGCTCTTTCTTCTTATGGCTCAAGTCAGCTGTGCTTGGGTGTCGCATGACTGAAAGCTTTAGTCCATCTTCTATGCGTGTGTCCACGTGTTCATAATCCTCAGTTGGTTCAAGTTCCAAAATAGTCCGAAGGACATGTCTTCCAAGAACC
>JAQIWU010001397.1:0-16758 GCA_034696445.1 Isotomiella minor
TCTCACGAGGAGGATCAAATACCTTTGTACCGATTCGTTGGCGAAAGTACAGACTGATTGACTTTTACCACTGGACTTATTTAAACACGGAAGGAATGTAATTCAATTCTCTCTCAAAGATTTTAACCGATTCAAAGGTTACTATTCTTTCCTTGGGGTTTGCAAACGTGAAACATTCAAACTTTCTTCTCCACTTGTGCAGAAAAGAAGCAAGCTTACCATATCATTTACCAGAATGCATTCTTTGGTATATTCTCCATTCTGACTCCTTCTAAGTTTACATTTTCTTAAAGTTTAAAAGTGTCCTTTCTGCTGATTGTGATCAATGACATTCACATTTGAACTTGGAACAAGGCTGAGTCCTGGAGAAAAGTAAGGATACCCTGTAGCAGTGGGGGTGGAAGGAGACTGTAAATTCATTCTTGATCTATGGAGCACAGGTGGTGATGCACAGCATCCAGCCAATTCTTGTTGCAACCGTCTCAATGCCCAACAGTCGTACGCCTGTAGAGAAAGGAAGAAGGAGAAAGTAAGATTGATGGATGGAGAAAACAAAACAAATTGCAGTCATTTGCAGCGCAGCGAATTACTGCACTAATCATGAGTATGTACAATTACAGTTTTTATATACATACCTTTCTTCGTAAAGGATCACTTTGGGGGCAGTCCTCAATAATGCGAAGCCTTTCTTGATGGTGGTGGTTTTTATGTATGGAGGTCTGTTGGGACTTCACAGCCGAGATTTCTCTGAGTAATGCTTCAGCTTCATTGATAAGGCGTTTGTACTTTCTATCCGCTTCTCTGTCCGCTTCCAATATTCTCGTTTCCGTTTCCGACAAGAAAGTGTTGGGACCCAAAATCTCCATTGGGACTTGAGGATACGGGTACATCCCACTTCCACAGTTGTCACTATTATCGTAGTATTCCAAATGCTCCCGCATTGTTCTTCTTGGCTTGGGTTCAACGTCAGGTTTGAATTCATTTTTAAGCTGCCTAGTGAAAGTAGTAGCATTCATCCGAGAAAATTGTGACGGCTTTACAGGATGAAACTGCTCGGAGTGACGCATCACCATGTCTGCTTGGTGTGGATAAAAGTTATTCATGTCACCCCTACCGTTCTCTGGGTTTCCTTCATCAGCACCATCATCGTCATATTCAATATTACTATTCTCCTCGTCCGAGTCCACCCTTTCATAGATTCTCTCTTGGAAGGATTCAGAATTGTGAAATTTCTTGTGGGCACCTCTTGCAGAGGCTTTGAGGGATGCAGATTGTTGTTGATGTCTCTGTTTAAGGAAGTTGTTGAGTCTCATATTTTGATTGTGAAGATGTGCTCTCATTAATAATGGAGGTTCATTGAAGCTCAGGGTTGTAGGATGGGGTGTGTGAGATTTTGGATCTGTTTGGATTTGTGGAGTGACGACCACTTGCGACGCATAGTAATGCACTTCATGGCCCTGATCTTGCGGTTGATAAGTCTGACTATGGGACAAAATATTGTTTCGATTGCAGGCTGCAGAATTTGAAGTGTCTGTCACGTTTCTTCCGGCTCGGTTGGGGTTAGGAGAGTTTAGTATTTCCAATTTGCATCCCATACTTCCGCCGTGGTGTTGAAGAGGGTTGATACTCGTACCACCACCACCACTAGAAGGGATTGTAGGCTTAGAGCATAGTTGATGATGATTTAAATTAGAAGCGACGACCGAAAAGGAATTATCGCAATTATTATTGGGGTTCGTGCTATTTCGAGGTTGGCCGGGTACACTTTGTCTTGGAGGGGGAGTGGGGGAGAAAGTGGAGAAAGTCCCTTTGGGATTTGTGTAAGGAAATGAGCCCATATCCTCCCCCTGCTCATGCTCTTGTTTCTGATTATTATTGTGGTAATAATAATTCTGCTGCTTCTGAGAAGGTGGTGGAGGAGGACCACCACCTATCCTCTTGGGCACATTTAGAACGGGAGAGTTTTGATTTGATGAAGTGATATACTGATATCTTGGATTTCTCAGGATTGGGGAGGGTGAGATAAAGGTTGAAGGAGATGGAGATGAATATGACGGTCGAGGCGACGAGGTTGAAATGGATTGATTGCGGTGATTAATTAGTGGTGAAGGTGAAGACGTTGGATTAGGAGGAGGAGCAGGGTGATTGTGGAGACGATTTATATTCGGAGAGAAAGTTGAAGAGGAATGAGCTCGAATATGATTATTACTCGGGGGGACGGAAACACAGTTATCTTGCTCACTTTCATTTCTAGCTTTCCTAACAGAAGAAGAAGCATGGGTTTGTACTTCTGAACGAAGTTGAGAGCGTGGTTGATGATGAGGCAGGAGCATGGGGTTCATGAAGGATGCGTTATTATCGTGGCTGCTGGAATGTGCTGATGCTGAACCCGCACGAGGAAGTATGTGGTTCCCACCTGTCACGGCTAGCCGATGCATTGGAGAGTAGTTATTAAAACTTGGGGAATTAATTTTGTGAAGGGGATTTTGTAATCGAGGTGACTCATATGGACACACCACCCCAGTCCTCGACTGAGGTCTTTCGGGACGTTGTTGGTGGTGGTGAAAGTCACGTTCATGGAAAGGTTGGGAATGGTTTTGGTAACTTATTTCACTTTGACAAGCTATCACGTCAGCAGGAGTGCCATTACTTGCGTAAGTGGATGAGTGATGAAACGTAGGATTCCCATTGCCAGAAGACGTATGTTGCAGTTGGGGTGTCACTGTTTGGAATTTCACATCGCCATTGGAATGCGATGCGAGTGTTGCGTTACCCCTGTTGTTGTGGGGTTGTTGGCGAGGAGGAAGGAGTTCGGCATTGTGAAAGAGGTTGTCGTTAAGATGTGATTGATTTTGCTTTGATGTTGGATTGTTGTGGCCATTTACATGATTTTCTCCTCCAGCACATCCAGAAGTGAGGGAAGTGGAAGTTGACATCGAATGTATGGAGCTTGTAGTGGAGTTGGAGTTTGTGTTTGAATTTGAGTAGCCGTGAATATTACTTCCGTTTCCGGAGGCTTTATTCTGTTGAAAAGATGAGAGGCAAAATGATGTAGCACCGTTGTTGGTTGCCGTATTATTCTTGGCAGAGGAAGATGGATTTTGCAAATACGCTTGTCCTTGTAGAGTTGGAGAAAGTGTTCCTTGGGGCAGTCTTATGATATCAGTTTTAACAGATTTGTGATGTTTAGAGCCACTACTTCTAGACTCAGAAGAGTCCGTTCCTGTTGTACTGCGTCGTCTAAATGCGTTTGGCGTTGGAGTGAGGAAATATCCGTTGGCGGATGGTTTTCTAGAGACGAGAGGATGAGGAGAAAGCAGAGCATCTGTTGTGAGTAAAGTTGATCGTAACCCGGTAAAAGACTCAATGTTATCCAGACTATCCTTAGATCTGCCGGAACGGGACAGTTTGGCTTTATCGCTCCCTGGACTAGTTCTATGACTCGAGCACGAACTTTTCTTAAAAATTTTTCTGAGGAAGCCCAAAGCCCCACGAGTAATCGGGTTGGAGGAACCGTGGTGTGGTTTGTTATCATTGTAATCTCGGTACTCGGACGCATTTGAATAGAGAGAGGATAATGAAATATTGGCATTGGGTATTCCCAGTGCATGACTTGTGGGAGCCATTAATCCACTTTTCCGTAGGTCTTCAACTTGGTGGTTGAGTAGGGCAGGGTAATAGGGCAAACGCCCTAGAGCTTCCTCATCATAATTTACAGATTCGCATGGATTCCACGCGGAAGTAATGCCATCAACATTGTGACGCACGGTCGTACCAGTGTCTCTTGTCATGTGAGGAGAGTTATAACTTGTTGGTAAGTTCGTCAAAATTGAGTCGTGATATGGATCATGTGGAAACATAGCATCATCTCGTCTGTCTGCTCCGCTGCTACTTTCTCTTTTTTTCATCTTTTTGTTGTGCCTTCTCCCATCATTATGTATAATTGGAGAGGTGGATCCTCTTCCCACAATTGAGGAGGCAGGGGTTGCCACACTGCTGTCACCAAAATCCAGGTCGGTAATGCTTCCGGTGTTAGAATGGCTTTGAAAAATGACTCTGCCTCCAGTGTCAGTGTCAGAGGAGATGGATGTTACTTTTCTCTCTGGCTCCGTCTCATCTTCACCATCCTCATCCGTGTTTGCCCAATCACTTAAAATATCCGTCTCTTTGTCCACCATTATCACGTTTGCTTGTGCACCCAGGCTCATGCTATTACTTTCACCACCACCGACCTTTGAAAGGTGGGTGATGCTGGTGGACGACCCAGGTTGTCCATGTGAGACGTGACGACTTTTGAGTGAGGGTTTACCACCATCATGTTTTCTATTGTTGCATTGACCGCGGCTATTTTCCACTTGGTTTGTCCCCAAATGATTGATTTTTGTGTTGGCTGGTCGTTTGATCTCCATCGGTGATGCGGAAGATGAGGCATCGTGATGGAAAACTGTGTTGTCGTACTGATTGGGATTATAATTACTGGACAGGGGAGACAGTGTTTGTCCACCATTATTCCTTTGTTGAGAGACAATGCTGCTGCTACTGCTTTCTCCCAACTCAATTTCATGGGAAATGATTGAGTTTCGGGGGGATGGTGAGGAGTCACTTAGCAAGCATGAAGACTCTGTGGAATTTCTATTATTCCCAGACTCCAAGTCTGAACTTCCTTTACCAGAGTCGCTATTTGGAGCACTTGTCACTGCAGAAGGAAATGCAATGGAATTGTCTACATTTTGACTGCTTGAACGACCACTGAGTACTACTTGCTGGTCAATATCCATGCACCTATTTTTATTTCGATTGTCACTTTCAAGCTGAAACTGAGGGGAAACTTGAGAATTTTTGTTGTACTCAACTTTCTCCACACCTCCGCTATCAGAACTGCACTCACCCATCACTCCTGATCCTGCACTGTATCTGTGGCCTGCGGTGTTCGTGGGAAGCGTGATGCCTGGGTTTGCGTTTGGTTCAATACTATTTGCATTGGAATTTCCATCATTGTATTTTATCCAGGGATTTGTCTTTATCCTCGTCCGCCCTTTCCTCGGAGAACAAATGGAAAATGCATTTTTTAAGCCGAGGCCATTACTGTCAGCGATGTGGTTGGTATTAGCAGTGGCTGTGAGGACGAATGAGGTTCGGTTATTCCGGTTAGCCGGAGCTGTCAACAACGATGATGAATTGCCACCTGCTCCAACCGATTCTCCGTTCCTACTTTCACTTCTAGAGTTAACTTTCTCCTCGAGGCTCTCTGTTCTTTTGTGATGATTATTATTGGCTTGATTGTTATCAGTGGAAATAGATGGACTGGGCGCAACTTGGTTCCTGAATGGATTTTGGCTTCTATTAATTTTAGATAAGATAGAGCTACGAGTTACAAAGTCACTTTTATCATGACGACTTTCTCCAACGCTGATGATCGGTCGAGTGGCTGCTACCATACTGTTAGCTCCAGCAGCACTTTCACCATAACTGTTTTCACCTTGACTAGCGTTGTGTTTTTTTGGTAGGTCTTTGGTTTCCTTCTTCACCCTTACTGAGGGTGGTGAGACGGAGTTGCTGGGACTGCTACTTCGGATAATGTCATTGCAAACTCTAAAAGAAGCATCAGTTACCAAAAATCGTGAGTCTGACACTTGGTTAATGGCATGTTTCGTTGCCGGAGACCCGCCGTTGTGGGATTTGCTGACAGTACTTTCATCAACACTGTTTAAAAAGTTTGTGTCAGGGAAGAGACCCCTTCTATCGGTTTCGGAATGGAGTGGTGGGAGGGTGGTTGTGTTAGCCATTGAGGATGTGGATGGTGAAAGGTAGTCATTGTCTTGGTCTGACTCCAAGCCATTATTGACTGAGCAGCTCGTAGAGGAGAGACTGCTCCCAGTGACTCCAACTACCTTTGAGGAAGAAGAGGAAGAGGTTCCAAGGTGTAGCTCTGATGAGACGAGGGAACTGATTGTATAAGATGATTTTGGAGTTGATTTTCCCGACGATTCAAAGGAGAGGACAGGGTAAACACTTTTTGGTGAGTAACCGTCTGTGCTGTAGCCCGTATCTGGAGAGGAGAGGTTATTGCAAAAGGCTCCCAGGAGAATGTTGTGACTGCCACTATTGCTAACTGAGCCAGTGGTACTTGAACGAGTGCAAGTGGTTCGGTGCTGTTGTTGAGAATGCTCTTGTAACTTCTCATCGTTATCTTTTCTCGGGTTATCATCATCTACATGTTGTTTCTGGAGCTGCGCTGTTGATGCGCCCACTAATACGGAGCTTGATTGAATTTGAACACTTGAGAAGGTGGACGGAGGAGAGGAAGTAGAGGCTAGAAGAGGAGAGGTTGGGGAAAATGAGTCACCATTACAAACTCCTTGCTCCTTAAGATTGTTATACCCTCCCGGATTCGGATTACCATTTGATGAAGATAATGCTACTGCTCCTCCACAACTACTTGACACTCCCGTTGTGGTTTGAATAGATTGTGTGGAGGAACTACCACCACCACCTCCACTACTGCTGCAACTACTGCTGCCAGAAGGAGTGACAACGTCCTTCGAGGCACGGTGGTTCTTTTGATTATGGTGGCCGGACTTCTGTCTGGGTCTTCCTAAATGGGCTTCCATCCACGACTTTAATCTCGTACCAAACATCTTGGGGTAGAAATTGGAGTGAAAGAAGGAGTTAGGAGCCGCAGCACCACTCCAAAATTATTGTTCCTTTGCTTCCTTTTGAGGAAAAATGTTGTTTGGTTTCGTGATGGAGAGAGACCTTGGATAAGCCTACTCATACATTTATGTCAGCCTCTCTCCTTTCTTGTCTTCAGATAATTTCTTCAACTTCAACTCGCTCTTTTCATTTCACTCCTATAAACACATAAAATAGAATTTTTATTAGGATTTACGCCAGACAAGTTGAGCTGTGAGACTGTATCATTGCATGTGATTGCTCACGCTTGTGCCATATACACAGAGACGTGTACCCTCAAGTTTTCTTTCACTTGGATCATTTACCCTGAGTTAAGCCTGTAAATTCTTTTATTATAAGGTTGGTGGCAATATAAAGACTTTAGTGAAAGTTGTCTCCTCTCCATCTAACTGCCGTTTCCCCTCTAGACTTTCCTTCCACACAACCTACTGAACTCAGAGACAGTCACTCTAGCTTGTTTATTTCTCAATTTTACCAACGGAGTGCCATAAACTACTAAATTGGAGTGGAGGACAGTTTGGACTGATTCATTTTTCTCATAATTCCATCCTTTAATTTTCTGGAGCACTGCTTGTGAAACGAATTGCTTTCCCTTGGGTAGAATAAATCATTTCATAATTTTGCTCTTTCGTCTTCCTTTGCCCCCGCTCACCCTTTTGTAACATTTATTCTTAATTTATTTTTGTCTGTTACAACATTAGAAGCATTGAGGAAGATTTGCTATTTTCTATGTATTGATTGTGGTAAGTTGGCCTGCTAGGGTGTGGGTGGCAAGAAAAGAACTTTCTCCTCGTACTAAAGTAAATGAAAGACTAGCATTGAGTTGTGTAGGTGGGCGGGTTGAGTAGTGAAAGTTAACGAGTTACAGAGTGATGCCGTGTTCGGTAATAACTGTAATTATGCGTCGTAAATAACTTTTTTTATGTAGTCTGATTCTACTGTTCTACACGAAAAAGGATGCATGTGTAAAGGCGAGTGAAATGGGTTTGACAGGACTAATAAAAGCTCTGGATTAATAAAAGGAACTGTAATTGCAATTTGTCATAAATTCTGTCTAATTTCCACCTTGATAGACTTTGTTGGATTGATCGATGTTGTAATGCTCACTTAAAGCAATCAAATGGAAAAGAAATGACTCTTCAATTATGTTGAAGCAAAGAATTATCGCGCATTCATATCTATACTTTCGATGTTTCAGCACTTTCACTTGGCTCTAAATATATTGTCAAACCAAAAAAGTTACATTCACCCCAGTTATCAAATGACTCCTCCAACTCTTGTCATTTTAAGTTTAACTTTTCTCATTTTCTTCTTGTAAAGGCATCCTGTTCATTTTGTCACCCTTGTTTTCATCATTTACGAAGAATGAGACGAAAAGTGAGGCAGAAAAGAGGGAAGTTTTAGTTGATGCAGACACAGATAACTTCATCTCTTTCTTCCCCAGGAAGGAAAACAAAATATAGTGTATAGAGAAAATAAGATGAAGGACAACTGATGGGGGAAGAAATGAAGTGAGCCTTATTTCATGTTAGATTGGGGAATATGCTGTTAAGAGAGTGAAGCGAGACCGAAAAAATAATGAAGGATTGGGAGTGGGGAGAAAACAAGTCGTTGAGTAAAAAGAGATGAAGAAAAATCTAAAGTGTTCATCTATCTCATTTCTTCTACTTTTCCTTAGGAGAGAGAAAGGGAAAGCGGAAGAAGGAGAAAGAAGAGGGCGGTGGACTGCATGGTTGGATGGATTGGTTATATGTTTGGAATAGGTGGAATTGGGGTTCTTTACTTTTTATTTTCTGTAGACAGACGAACCATTTCCAATTTTCTATTTGGAGCTGATCTAATATATTGATCCATCATCCGCATAACGAGTTCCTGTCTTTTCAATCCAGGCCCCCTGTGCCCTTATCTGCATACAATTTAATTTAAAGGAAAAAGTAGACTGGACTATTAATTCGTCAAATCGCAGTATCCATCCCGTTCCGTATTCTATCTGTCACTATCTCTCTATGAATCTTCGTCAAAGCTTTCAAGGTCTACTGACCAAGATGGATCATTTTCTTAAGACCATTTTTCTTCATTTTCTGGACGTCGTGGGCGCGATGGATGAATGCATTATAACGTTGTAAGGGAAATGGCTACCAATGAATAACAATTTCCAGTTGCATAGATTTTGGATATGTCATCATCTTTCAGGCCATAGTTAGGTTGACTTAACTTGTGAGAGCCGTTTATCGAGTGGAAAAGCACTGTTTTCACACAGTTGGGCATGGAGAAAGTCACAACAAAGGAGAACAATAGAGACTTAAGTTAATTGTGAATGTCCACCTTGTATGTGTGTTGTGTGTGCACGTGGTGGTGGTGTAGGATGGACATTCTTTTTTTCTCTCACTTTCTAACTTGCTCTCTCTCTCTAGACACTTTTGTTCTCCACTTTACTCGTAGTCGAAGTAATGTGTTTGTTTGCTTCCATTCCACTTTCTCCAAGCTTCTCGTCTTAGTGAGTTACGATTCCCTTTATTAGAGGTGAAATTGAAGAAGGGGTAGAACTTGAGCAGAGGGAATGAGAAGTAAAACTAACAGCTCACATCTTTGTTATCACCTTTTCCTTTCCTTCGTGCCAACTAACCCTGCCACCAAATAATATATATTGTCCCTCATTGTACTTCTGTTCTCAAACCAGGCTTCTTTCCTCGAGTAGGTATTATTATTTGAAAGACGAAGGAAAAAGCTTTTTTTTTTGTATTTATGTGAACGTTTCTAGATAAATTCTGTGGCGGTGAAAAACAAATGGTCAAGTTTTTCGTCTAGGTAGTGAATTGGAACAATTTGAACCCGAAATTCATACTTGTTCGTTTAGACGTTCGAGTTCCTATTCTGCTCTAGAGCTAAGTTTTCACATATGACATCTAAATATGAAAGTTAATTTCCTCTTCGTTCATTCTTTCTTTCCTTTTGTGCAAGTTGACTTCCTGTAAGCAATTTCCAATCGTATTTGACTAGCGTTCTTTATGGCTCACTTCAACCCAGGGTTGCGTATTTGTAGGGCAGAGAACCTTAATTTTAACACAATTCTTTTTTATGAGCTAATTGGGAAACATAACGGAAATGAATGAAGGCACTAACGCAGCCTCTGGGATCGTTTGGTTGGATGGTATAAATGGGTGGAGAACAAATGTTGCAGGTTGAGGAGAAAACACCATTTCATGTCACGAGCTACTCCGCAAATAACTAAGCACACAGATACAGTCTTCAGGTAAATGGTGAAAGTGTAAGTGCTTGCTTTGTACTCAGACAAACAATAGGATAGAGACTGCCAAAGCTAAATTACTTTTTCCTTCACCGAAATTAAGTAACAGCTCTGTACTCTTTAATTAATTGCATGTATAGCTGCTACACTTCTGCGCACACATGTCGTCCGACTAAAATACTGTCCGTAAATTAAATAATCTCCTAGACTTAACATATTTAACATAATCGCTATAAAACTCTTATGCCCACATTTTTGTCAGTCTTTTCGTTCCTAAAGTATTGTGCTCCTGAGTTTACCTTAATGTGGTCTCCAAAGATTTATTTGAAAAGTTGAATGTTGAGGGACTACCTTAACCAATAAGATGGAACTACCGGGGAAAGTTATATTGAGCCAACTCTTGTGAGCATTGGGGGCTCGGTTTCATTAGTTAAATTGTTGAACCACGACAAAGTTTCCTTTCCTCTTCAGCTTTTTTGGTTCACTTGATTGCAAACACTGTTCGTTTATTTTATTGGATACCAGTCCCTGTCCCTGCTAGCTATGGTATGGCATGCTCAACTACATGTAGGCTTTTTATGACAAGTATGTAGCGTACTTTCTCCCCTTTCCTTTCTCTTCAGTTTCAACGGAAGTTATTACATTGGACCATTGCCATTGTAGGCGGTTAAAGGCACTTTGTCTCCCAATTGTAATTGAATTTCTCTTCCCTTACCAAAACTCATTTTCTGCTACAAACACTAAAGTCTGTAGTATCAATCTGTCATCTATGAGTTCGCTTCTCTCTTTCCTAGTGTAAGGAAGGTGTACCAAGAACAGAATCATTTAACAACCATCCTTTCTCATGTTTGCTTTGTCTTTATGACTTTCTCTCCTGCTCAAAGTTATAATCAGAAGTATTTTCATTGCTTTTATTGGCTGTAATATTTCTTTTAATTTACTTAATGGCAATTCGGTGATGATAATCTGGTGTGGAAAGAAGTGTTTTGCTGAACGGAAAATGAGTCTTGTGAGAAAATTGAAGGAAATATAGCTCGCCAGGATTTGAGGGGGAGAAAGTTGTGAAAGAGTGGAATAAATACACCGCAACCATTTGTTTCGTGTCAAGTTATCAGAACCTGCAACATGACTGTTTTTGACCTTGCCTTGTATAACGTTTGAGAGGTTTCATTGATATATTTTAAGGGCTGAAGATAATAGCACGTTTCCCCATCCTGACCAAAGTATGTAATTTAATTATGATCGTGAATTATTTTGAGAGGTATTGGCACGGTTCGTTTACCTGCAAGTGGATAGAGCATGTCTATCCCATACGCCTTATCCATAAACGAGTATGAAATGATGAAGTTGCATATTAGTTTGAAAAATGTGGTTTCGTGATTGACATTGCTTTAAATGGGGCGTAGCAGAGATTTGCTAGCCAAGCATTTTTACATTCTGAAGGAAAATTTTGTCATCTTCTTTGTTACGTGTGGATGAAGGAAGCTGTCTCACGAGGACTCAAATTGAGACAATCGCATTTTCATGTAATAAATTGTAAGGACAAGAAAGTCAGTGGTGTACACAATTATTCCTAGAGTGAATTATGAGGCTTAACCTAAATGTAGGCTGGAATCCACTCTTTGGCCAGACAAAACTCATAAATTGCTTTCTAGGTAAGTTCAGAAGTTGGCGAATAAATTATGTTGTGTCGGAGAATGCCTATTCTTGACTTCTGTGCAGTACACCATATTTGAACTCCTGGCTTTAGTTTGTCATGTGGCTGCCCAAGCTCTTTACCACTAATGTATTTGTCCTTCGTCGGCTTAATTTTCCTGACAATTTTCCACAGTCTGGACGGATTATATTTTCCCGCAACCGATAATCCCGTCACCTTATAAATATCTCATTAATTCTGTTTCATTAATGATCTATTTTGAAATTCTAATTTTGCACACTAGCAAAACTCAAGTTTCTGTCTGACAAATACATCATGCCCAAATCTTCAATCACCAAAGGATAAAAATGTCAGATAGGATTCGTACAAAGCGTGAGGACAAGCAATATTTTGAGCTATAAAACATGACGTCGGATTTTATTTGCTATTGACGTATTGATTATTGTAATATTTCTTTATGTGTCCCTGCTTCAGTCCATGTACATGTTTCGCCTTTTGTCCATTCCCTGAAGCGATTTGCTGATGTAGCAAAACTTTTTGTGAGTTGGACAAATTCCGATTTATATCATTTTGGTTGGGTAGACTTTTCGTATTGCTATTGCTAGTTGGGATTGGGATTGGCTTTGGAAAGGAGGCCGTTTCCGGGACACGTGACATGACTCTGCAGTGCAAATTAGAAGCTGACGGCGGAGATTTTATGTAGGGTGAAAGTGACAGTCAGTCAATATAACAGCAGATGACACCGCGTTCACAAACTTGTCTGGAAGGGCGCTTTCCTCTGTCTGTGGACTGTTCAAGTACAGCAAGTACAACTTTTGCTTCAAGTGTCAACATGGCTGGCGGAGGAAGGAAATAAATGATTGGGAAAATACTTCCTTCTGTCGCCCACAAAATACAAAAATGTGCTGGAGTAACGATTTTGCAATTTGGTGGAAGTGGCAGAAGCAGGGATTGTTTCAATGTTATTAAATTATTTCCACCAAAGGTTTTGGGACAAATCTATATGGGGAAAACTTTCTCCATACGCCTGTGGCCAGCTAAATAGTCACCGTCCACTTTGTTTTCATTTTGGCTCTTTTGATATCTTGATCGTATGAGAGCTTTATCCCAGCTTATGTGTGAAAATGACAAGTTTCCTTGTTTTTTTGCCTCGTCAGTTAGATAGTGGCATAGTGTATTTTGTATACATATTCATCAAGCTTTACAAAAATTACAACGAAAGAAATCCTTTGTCCTCTACAGATATGTCGCTGCGTTTTTCTTTGGTTTTGGCTTTTATGAAAAAAAAGTCTCCCAATTTATAAGTCTCCCAATGCGAATGAGAGAGTAGGTGTAAATATTGATCTGGAAGATTGTAAAGCTTCTTTTTGTTAGTCTGGTGGGAGAGTGAGAAGGCAAAATTCGGAAAGTTTTATTCTAAATCCAAATCACAAAGTTATAAACTGCGTGTTTCTGCTGCTCTTTGGCTTAATCTAACCAGAAGCAAAATCTCTTGGAATTGGATTTGGGGTAGATCTTAAAGGACAACATGTTTCAGCACTACCCTCATTGTCGCCTATAATACAACATGCACTTTCACCAGCCCAACTGCTGCTACTTAGATATTTTCAGCGAAAGCTTTCTCCTCTCTTACCAAGCAAAAAGAGATCATGCTGCTCATAGTACCACACCCTTGCTTTCTTAAGCCTTTAAGTATATTTGTTGCAGATGTTCCACCAGAAGATGACTTAGTTTCAGTAGAATGAAAAATGCTTTTTGTTCTAAAAGTTGTGGTCCACTTTTATATTTTTCCTGGTATAACATTGCATGTACATCGTTTAATGGTAACTACAAAACCGTATTACCCCACATCGCAATATTTTTCTGTGTTCAAATGATGTTATTTTATTTAAATTATTACCTCATTGGGAAACTGGTTGGTTCTTAGTGCTTTTTGGAGTGGTAAGTAGCTTGTGAGAAGATAGGAAGAAATGTATAGAAAAATGTGAGGAAGAAAAGTTTTGAAAAATGCTGGTGAAGAAAGGTTTGGAGCAGATAGGAGACGGAAAGCAATTGAGAATGGAATGGATCATATCTCAACCCATTTATTTCTCATTGGTGAAAATTGGAATGAATTTCTCACTTCAATCTCCTCTTCTCTCTTTCTCAACGCACTTTCCTCCCCTCACTTCCTCTATCTATATAAAGATCCTATGAATACCAAGATGAAATGAAAGTGAATTCCTCAACTGCGATGGTTTCGCGGAATTTCCTTTCAGCAGTTCGGTTTCAGCTCTATACGACAACTTATCGCACCATTTGGTGGTAATGTAGGATTTGACGTTACTCCACATTATTCCAGCATGACCGGATAATGGAGCAATGGGGGCAAAGACATGACATGGATGTGTGCGTTACCAAAAACAAGGTTTCTCTGAATGTTGGATCCTCTCTTTTTGACTGTCCTATTTACATAATTTCTTACTAACGGAATGTGAACGTAATAAGCTAACAAAAGAAAAGATGCCCATTTCTACAACCTGCTATACAATGGGGCCATGAATATGGTACGTCCTCCTCCCATAAACCGTTCAATGACAGCACTTACAATATGTTCATTTTATTGTATCACGTCGCACACGTAAGGAATTATGGACACGGTGGCATGAGAGCGTAGAATATAAATTACACCACTAGAAGAGACTTTTCACCATCAGCATCTGTTGATGAGCGATTTTTTATCCTGTGCATTGCCGGATGGTGAAAGTTCTGAATAATATTAGCAAGTCTAAAATATGCCAAAAATTCCAACTTCTCCATTTGATGGCAATTATTCTGGGGCAACGGGAGTTCATTTAACATAATTGCGCAATACTTTATTGTAGCTGAAAGCCTTCGTGTGATGTAGAACAAAGAAATGTTACGTGAGTCATACACGCGTGTGTCTCCAGAAAGAATGCTGGTATGGGCTTGAGCGCGATTAAGGAAAATGAAAGCAGTTTTTCCGCACGGGTGAAAGTTTGATACCATAAACCTTCCCCTAAAACGATGAAGAAAGGAGTTTTGGGATACATATTTTGTTGAGACGTGTGTTACTTTTACACGGGAAAATGAATGATGAGAAATCTTCAGCGTTCCTGCGTAAGTTTATACACACAATAATGCGAGTGCTTCTTTCCTACAAACTTTTGTTCACTGCGTGTATACGCAACAATGGTGAAATGAGGAAGGCTTTTCCCACCTGGGAATTATGGGCTTTTGACTTCCCGTTACTTTTTAGTGCAAGTTTAGTTAGTAATACAATATTTCAAACTTTTACTTCTTGTGGAAGTTTACCACGATTCTGATGCGTGTCATAAAAGTGAAATATTATGGTTAAACATTTTTATGAGAAATAAAAATGGGAAAATATATCTTAAGCTTATCCTGGAATGAAAATGCGGTAGTGTGGCTGAGTTGGTGAGAATTTGACAATGGAAAATATTCTTCCTATAACCGAAGTTTGCTTACGAAATCATTGCAGTGACAAAACGTGAATAGTCTGATTGTCATATTCTGTATCAGGATAATTGTTGAACAAGAATTGGCGAAAGTCGCTTTCTCCAGTTCACTTTTTGTTATTTACGGAGAAATGTGGTTTCATTCAAATGAAGCCACTCGTGCCATAATCATTATTTCGGTACATGCGTTTCTGTTTTCTATATCACAGGCCGTGTTAGAATTCAAGTTTCGTTGCTGGTAGATGCCTTTCATCCCATTATATCCCGCGGGTGTATGAGTTGAAGGAGAGTACATTTGGATGGTGAAAGTAACTTTGCGTTTCACTTTTGACCTGACTTCCTGACTTTGAGTGCAGTGGTTGGTGAGATGCAGTGGTGAACTTCCTACTTTCCTACGGATGTAACTATCCTTAATAGAGTTATTTATTCAAATGCATCTACCTCAATGCCAAACTGTCAACCACTGACTTCCAGGAAAGTGGATATGCCCACTGTGCTTTTTGGCTTTACTTTTATTGTGTGTGTATTCCTGTTTTGCATGAATTTTACATTTCCTTGGGATGAGAGCCAGAGCCAAGTAGTCCCATTATGTGTCATGTCAAATCCTTGAATGAAAAAGTGTAGCACCTACCTGCTCTTTCTGTTGAACTTTCTTCTGTTTGGTTTGTCGGTGCCAAAAGAAAAACCCAACGGAAGTGTGGTGACAAGATCATCGTCTTCTTTAAATTATGATGCATGGTGTTGGTGGAACCTGTGAAACAAAGAAACACATTTAATTTGGGTATATATGTGTACTTCTCACAACAGATGAAATATGTCACCCTCTTTTCCACCTTTATCTCACTCATTATTTGTAAGTTACTGAAGTAGCAAGTTCGTAAGTGCCTTGCATAATATTATATGACAAGATAACATAACATTGCAATCTAATCCTCTTGAAATGTAATCTGTAAGACAAGATTTTTGCAAACATTCTGAGCAAAGTACGTTGTTTGTTTTGTCCTTTTGAGTACAAGGAAATGTCCTTACTTCGATTGGAAATTGAAAGGGAACGAAAGTACGGAAAATGAAAATACTGTACTGTAGTTTGTGTAATGAGATGGAATTGTGGAATTCGAGACAAGAAGGGAACGCGTTTGCGTTGTGTTCAGTGCACACCATATTGCGGCTTGCGGCTGTGTGACGAAGGATTTGAACCATCATAGAAAATCAATCTTTTGAAATAATATGATTTACATTACGATCTTGATTGTTATTCGTTTTCTTTGTCATTTCAGATTGCCGAAACCTCTAGGATTCCTTGATGTCGTCAATATATTAGTCATCAGATCACTGTCGTTCACAAAGAATTAGAATTGCTAGCATTGTGTAGTCGTATGCTTTCTCCGTCTAATATTATTATAAAGCAATGACGTTTTTGTACGCCAGTTAGTTTATGAGTCGATAACCAGTCATCCTAAATGAACAATGACATGTCATGTGACATATGTTAGCTTTAGATTAGTGTTGGAGCAACTTTCACTTTCATACCAGTCGAGCGTTACGCAAAAGAACTTTGCTCAATCAACCCAAAAATGAGCTCTCGTCCGCCAGAAAATCGTATATTCAACTGATTGAACAGAGACTAGTTATCTGAGCCAACTCAACCGTAGCTTCTTATACAAGATAAGGTAAAATAATTT